>JAHXMU010000713.1:190844-206281 GCA_019455685.1 Philornis downsi | reverse complement strand
GTCACAGACAAATATCAATATTTGAGAAAATTTGTTTTGAAAATATAACATAAATCGACAGAATTTATTTATTTTTTTCAATTGGATTTTCAAACCACCAATTTTATTTAAAAAATGTAACGAACAAATACGAACGTTTTTGAAGCAATAGACACCATTTCCACATTTAATAAATTAAGAAAAAAAAAAAAATTGGGGCCCACGACCAAGACCTTAATACGATTACAACACTGAGCCTATGACTAAATTTTCTCAAACGATAGTTACGATTCAGAATGCCGATATTAGATTCAATTGCAGATCCAGAAAATGTCATTAAGAAGCGCTCGCGTTTTTCTTTTTTTTTATCCAACTACCCATCGTGAACGCTATACAGCAAATTTCCAATTTTGTTTTTAGATCCTCTGATCTCTTCACATCCCTTTAAAATATTGTTACCCTCTCTCTTTCTCTGTTAGTTTTTGGAATGCTACAAAGATTGAATTTTATCATTTAACAATAGAGTGGCACAATTGTGCGGCATACGAGTACGATATTCTAAATGACTAATTGAGTCTTGCTGAGGAGATATGTCTGTCGTCGTCTGCTTACCAACAAAGATCAATGGGGGAGTTGGGGGCCTCTGCGACCGTAAGAGGGGACATAAGGAAATTCAATAGCTTCTTGGACACATCAAATGCTTAAATTTTCTACTGCTGTTGCTGTTGTTGTCGGTGCTGCTGCTGTTGTTGCTGCTGCTGGTGTAATAACAATAGTTGTTCCTCTTCCTGTTCTAACTTATGGACAATGTGTTCCAATATCTTCGTTTCATGTTGCTGCTGTTCAATATTTTTTTCCACAACATCTTCTTCTTCTTCGTCGCCTTCTTCCACTTCTGCTCTCTCAATGCTATGATGATATCGCTTGTGCAGGATATGGGGTACAACTTCATCCGTTTCTTCCATAGCCGCATCAGCGGTCTCATCATCCTGCTGTTGGGTTTCGTCATGTTGCTGATGATGCCGATGCAGATGATGATGATGGCGACGATGATGTCTAGGATGATTTCGATAATTGTACTCAATATCCTCTTTGAGCGGTTCCTCATCGGCCTGGTCGTCGGCCATCATCTCTTGTACGTGTTGGAACTTCAGGTGGCGCTTGTGCTGCAAACGTTGCTGCAAGTCGGTGTCATCCGGCTTGGCGTCATCATCTTCTAGCAGGTGATTGTCTGCAGTTGCAGCCGTTTGTGTGGTTGATTCGTTATCGATTTCACTGGAACTGGATTTGTGCGATAAATTGAATAATTTATCCTTGAGACTAGCATATACGGTATCGGGCTGAGCGTTGGGCATATTAATGGGTGCGAATGAAGCGTAGCCAATTAATTTGACATCTAATCTTGGGAACCTGTAAACAAAGAGGCGAATAATATAAATGTTAATTAATCTATTTATTTACATAAAATAGTATGTTTAGAAGTTTGGATTTTTGTTCTGAACGTCCAACTAAAGTAATGGGTCGATGGGTCACGAAAATTTCAGAGCACATAGTGCTAAAAAAAGTGCCAGAAATTGATCATTTAAGAAGTTGCCTGTTAAAATTCAACTTTCCTCTAGACTGACTTGAAGTTTGGGCGCGATCTACCATTTAGTTTGCTTACACTTCCTAATTTCATAATTAGACAATCCGTTTTAATAAATAATGGATAAAAATGTCAAATAAGGAATTTGTCTCAAATTTGTACTGAAAATGAGTTTTGTATGTCGAATCATTGAAAATAAAATAGAAAACTTACGATAAATCGACTATTTTGAAATCACGATTATATGAGTGGTACAGTGCACTCAAAAGCAGCCGATATGTTGTGAAATATTTGCTTTGCTGTGGTCAGTCATTAACGTTTTCAGTTGAAGTTAATATCGATAAAGTGAAGGCAATGGTTTGAGAGAAATGGTCGTGAAGTTTTCTGTGTCTCAATTGGTGCAATTTTAGACGATTTTTTGGATGCAACAAACATTATATTTCATGTAGTTCCGAAAGAACTGAATTTTTTCAAGAACTACGTAAACGTGGTAAGAACAAGTGAATTCTGACCATAAACAACATTATAACCAGGGACGAGACATAATTTTACGAGTTTAACATACAAACCAATTAACAAACTTCATAATTGCGCCTCCTAATTAAGCCGAAACCCAGAAAAAACGTCAAAGTCGATCAATGGTCAAGATAATGCTGATTGTTTCCGTTGATTATCGCGGTATTGCGAATTTGGAATTGGAAGGTTAGACCGTAAGTGGAGGATATTACTTGGCCGTTATGTGCTATATAAGGATGTAAATTCGTCGAAAACAGCAAGATTTATGCAGAGCAAACTTATAACTGTTGTCATAACACGATAACGCACCATCTTACAAGGCTATCACTGCGATCGATTTTCTGACCGAAAGCTCAACAGATAACAATCATCGTATGCACCTCATATGGCTCCGATTAAATTATTCTGTTTCCATAACTTAAACTGACACTTCGAATCATCCATTTTTAGTCGATAGAATAGATAGTCGATAGATAGAATTCTTTTCTGAAACTTCTTCCGGAAAAGGGCTTTGAAACACGTTTTTTGGACTATTCGATGTCATAGCTTTATTGTTTCGGAAGAGTTCTCTTTATAAAAGCTACAAAATAAATTTAGATAAATAACAAAAAATATTTTGTGCTCTATTGGACAATTCACGGAACTCTTTGGCAGAATGTATGTTATTAAATCGCATGGGTCATTTTGGATGGTGATACCAAAAGGAAAAAAAAAACCATAATTTTTTTTTTTTTTTTTTTTGCGAAATAGTCAATTAAATTTCAGTTTCATCACGGAAATATGTAATATTTATACAATTGACGAATTTTGAATCTATTATTATCTATTATTTGTTATCTATCTATTATTTGTTACAAGACCGTCACAGATCGCAAAGAAAAAAAAGTTCGAAATAAAATGTTTGAATTTTTTAGCTTGTTATATTGGGTGTCCCAACAAAATTTAAATGATTGATGCAGCAACTGAATTGTTTCTCTGGCTGTATGACATGTGGCGCCGTCTTGTTGAAACCACATACCCTCCACATTCATTTCTTCAATTCTAGGCGCGAAAAAACTGGTTATCATTTCACGATACCGAACACCATTGACTGTTTGCGCTGGACATGCCTCATTTTCATAAAAAAAGGTCCAATGATTCCTCCAGCCCAAAACCCACACCACACAGTGACACGTTGAGGATGCATTTGCTTCTCGTGAATCACTCAACGATTTTCCTCATCCCCAAATGCGACAATTCTGCCCATTGCCGCAGCCATCAAGATGGAAATGGGCCTCGTCACTGAAGATGATTTTATCGGCAAAATCAGCATTTTCATGTTGTCTCTCCAATACCCAATTAACGAACCCCTTCGCTGTCCATGGTCAGCTGGCTTCAGTTCCTGAGTCAATTGAACTTTGTATGCATGAAGATGTAAATCTTTCGTCAAAATTCGCTGCATAGTGGATTTGGAGACACCAATTTGCTGAGCTCGGTGTCGAATTGAGGTGGATGGAGTTTGAGCGACATCATCACGTACAGCTGCGACATTTTCGGTCGATCGACCTGGTCGAAGGCGCGTTGTTGTTGTCTTTACATCACTAACAGACCCAGTTTTGGCAAATTTATCCATTAATCTGTGTTTAGTTGACTGTTTTGGAGCATTATTGTGACCCCAAATTGATCGTAATTTGCGAACTGTAGCCGTAAAACTTTCAGCATTTTGGTAAAACAATTTCACAATGAGAGTGCGTTGTTCAGTCGTGTAGCGCTCCATTTTTACTAACCTCGTACTAGCAAACAATAACAATTGTTTAAAAGTCAAACAATGACACTTCGAATGCCGCCAAATTTAAATCTTGCGTTCTTGTTGGGACACTCTTTAGTTTTGTTAAATAAATTAACTGTCTGGAAGAACGACGGTCTATATTCGTATTGATTTTATAGTTTGGATACATAAACAATTTGGATACTTCGTTATCACGGTTTCTCATAAACTTTGAGTTATTGTCAGATATGAGCGAAATGAACTTGATATGAAATGGGAAATGTGAGTTGACCGTGTTCGATGATGTGCCGAATTCAACGAAATTTATTGGTGAAAAAACTATTCCAAGCAAATGGTTTTTTTTTTTGCTAAGGCTCATTTGATGTAAATTCAGAAATCGACATCTAGAATTTTAACATTTGAACACAGGTGAACGACAAACGTTACTGTTTTTGATATCGGAAGAAGAGAAAGTTTTGGAGACGTCTTAATAAAAACGGGGGAAAAACACAAAATTTCAACTTACAAAACATTTGACATGTAGCGTAAGTGATTGAGCAATTAGAAAGATAGCAGAGGAATCTTATTGAGTGATCAAAACTTTGTTAAAATCTTTTCATAATTATTTCATATTATATTTTCATACGTCATATTCATATTTTCATACGTCACTTCTCATGACGTAGAGTTCGTTCAAACAGTATCATAACTTCCTCCCATCCCTTCTCTAAACTGTTTACTATGGTTTACTTTTGTTCTCGCTCTAGTCGTACGTTTTAGTGAAAAGTTTTCACAAGTGGAAAGAATGAGCGAGTGTATTTTAGGCATATTATGCTGTATTCTATCCGAAAAGGAAAAACGGCTGCTGAAGCTAGCCGCAAAATAAAGTCTGTTTATTAAGAAAACGGACCAAATGAAAGAAGTTGTCAGAAATGGTTTAAAAGACATTCTGATGTCGACTTCTCAGATCAGGACGACCAAAAGAAATTATTTCCGAGGGGATGGAAGATTTAATTATTGTTAATCCCCGTGCAGCAGTTAAGGAAATAACTGAAATAATCAAAAAATATGTCTCAACCGTTCACGGGGTTATGAAAGGGCTTGGATTTGTGAGCAACCTTGATGTGTGGGTACATCGCTCTCTCACCGAGGCCTCACACTGCCTTGCGGACCCGTCAGAAACGGTCAGAGCTTGGTTGGGAAGTTTTATCTCACCCACCGAACACCACAGACCTCTCCCCGACCAAATATCGCCTATTACGCAGTCTGAGCAACCACTTGAAGGATTTGAATTTCCCTAACGATGAGGAAGTAAAAAATAGAATTGAACGCTGTTTTTCAGACAGAAGAATTAAAAAGCTCCCCGGGAGATGGGATGAAGTTATTAAAAAAGGGGTAGATTATACAAAAGATTAAAATAATTGTTTTCTTGTATATACATTTCTAAATATTTTTTTTTTAAAAACCGGACAAACTTTCCGAACCACCCAATAGTTAAGCACAGGTTTGAACCGAAAAGTAGATTATTTAATTTGGTCAAGCACCGTCTGGCTCCGAAGTATTGCCAACTTTTAGGCTGATATTGCACTAGCCATCAGCAATGGTTCATAGCCATACAAGTTTGCCAACTTATTTATTATGCGCACCAGGCCAAGCCGCAGGGTTGAATTGTATTCAGAGACTACATATAATTTGTAACTGGAGAGGATTTTGTCAAGTCCTAACCTTAAATGCAGATCATAAACTGAAGTGCTCACTCTCTCTTTCCCAATGCGAAACTTTGATTGTTTAGGTTATTTTTAATACCAGATCCGATTGTTTTCTTGCGTTAGTGGTTAAAGCACTATAATCTGTACTATCAATAATTCTGACCAACACAAGTGGAACAATTTATGTTGATTAAGTTCCAAAGTTTGAAACTTCCAAAAATAAAGATAAAGTAAAAGCCAATCGATTAGCAAACACAATTTGTTTTCATTAGGTCAAAGTTTAAATATTAATAAAATTAATAATTATAATTTTTGTTTTTTAAAGTTTCTAAATAATTACGGAAAATATTATAACGTCGCCAGCGATCCTTAGTGCAATCTTGTGCACAAGATTTTTTACCTGCCAGAAGGAATTAAGGAATGTATAATTTGCTACGGAAAAAGGCAACATTTAGTAAAAGACTAATAATACTTTGGCTAAATATTTTGCTTGGCTTTCTAAATCGGTTGAGTGACCGTCCCCGGAAATTGTAAATTGACCAATTTTCAATCTGTATTTCCTAGCTCATTGATTTTAGTTTCCAACTTTTGCGCCATATTTTTAATTCAGCTGCATTTAATTCAGCAAAAATTTGCACACGTTCAAAATATTCTAAAATAGGGTCTAGAAATAAAAATGGAAGGCTTTGTCACGTCGCTTTCAGCATCTCCCAGATAAATGGACCGATTTTTCAAAATTCAGCGTTTGGTTCCAACTCCTAATACGCAGACTGCAGCCAATTAGCTTTGTGATCATTGTATTGGTTTGTAATTTTCTGTAATATCTTAGTAAAATCACCCAAGTATGAATGTTCCTTCTGGTGCCGCCCATACGGAAGATCGATTGGAGAAATATATTCTTCGGTTCATGTTTTTGAAGGGACTGCACTAGATTTGCCACACACTATGGGCTTTATGAACTAAATTTTGGGAACGAAAATGGAAGCCATTGCTATACCTCTTCTGAAACTTCTCATATAATTAACCGACACAAGCCGTATATTTTTTCGTTTATAGCAAGTGGCACTGAATTCAGTCAAACTTGATATTATCATGCATTTCGTAGACCAAGTTCTGAGAATGAAAATGCAGGGCATCACCACAACCATTCTGTTACCTACCACATAAATGACCAGTTTTATCCATACATTAATAATAATACGTAACGGGTTATCCATTTAGTGGTTTCAAAACAGCCGGTCTGATAAATACCTGTCATCTGAAGTGTTATTTATTTAGTGAAAGTTTAGCCATTTACGAATATTGACAGTTTAACAACCGAAAAATGCGTAAAAATAGTTAAAACTTACTACAAAAGTGATGATTCAAACGTGGGCTTTTCATAAGCAAAATTGTCGCCTATGGGACTCGGAGAACCCAGAAGTGATTGTGGAAAAGACAATTTCGTCCGATGAAGTGGCTATTTGGTACGCATTATGGTCTGGAGGTGTCACTGGGCCATATTTTTTCGAAAATGACGTTGGAGGAACCGCTGCCGTTAATTCAGAGCACTGTGGACGTATGATAATAACCTTTTTTTGGCCTGCAATTAAAGATTACGAACTGGGCTATATGTGATCTCAACAAGACTGTGCCCTGAACCACACAACACAACCGATTTTGGCATTATTGCATGAAAAATTTCTAAAAAGCGAAATTTCACGATTTGGCGACGTCAATTGACAACCAAGATCATGCGATTTGATGCCGTTAGACTTTGTTTTATGGTTCTACGTCAAAGACCGTGTTTGAGCGGATAATCCACAAACGTTGGACCATTTGAAAACCAACATTCGGCATGTTATTTCTGAGATACCGCCCGAAGTGTGCGAAGAAGTGATCCAATCCAGAGGCGGTCATTTAAGTGACATTGTATTTCGTACATAATGGCAAGGTGCAAACATAAAATTTTCAGCGAAATCATAGCTTTATGTTTGTTTTATTTAACTCTGTTTTTAAAACCGAAAAATGGATTACTCGTTATATAAGGTGATTTTTTAATCGTACTTTTTTTTTAAATCGAATAAAACACTCAAATTTGCATAATATATTAAAATTTTTTTTGAATCAATAACTTGTTCTTTGCTATGTAATTTTTAAAGATAATTTCATGTAAATGTTGTCCGCGGCTCCGTCTCAAAATGTCCATTCAGAAGGTCCAATTTTTCGTCACTTTTTCGAGCATTTCGGCCTGTATTCCTCGAATAACGAGTGTTATATTATCCTGTAAGGCTTCAATAGTGTTCGGCTTGTCCACAGAGATTAACGACTTGACATAACCTCACAAGAAATAATCAAGAGGCGTTAAATCGCAAGATCTTGGGGGCCAACTCACAGGGCCAAATCAAGAGATAAGCTGCTCACCAAATTCATCCCTCAACATATCCATTGTTTCACGAGCAATGTGAGATATCCCACATAAAAATTAGCCGATTTATGGTTATTAACCATGGTAAAAATTCAGCAATTTTGGAACGAACTTCCTGTCACACGCTTCATGCCCAATATTTCCGAAAAGATTGCATGGCATGAGCCAAACGATATGCCGACATCCACAGCAACTTCTCCAATTGTGTTTCGACGTTTCTCCATTACAATTTTTTTCACTTTCTCAACATTTTCATCGTTTGTTGATGTGCAGGGGCGTCAAGAGCGAACGTTGCCATTCAGATCTTCTCGACCTTCTGTGAAAAGCTTGTACCACTTGTAAACATTTTTTTCACTCAGAGTACTCTCACCGTATGCCACTGTCAATATTTCAAGTGTCGACTGTTTTTGAGTACTTAATTCCGTTTTTTGCACAAAATTTGATGCAACTTCTTTGATCTATTTTTTTCGAAAGCAGAAAATCGCCGAACACCCAAAACACTTGTCTTATTTATACGTCTCACAAACAAACTAAACATGCTATATGGATCCGTCAACATATCTTCGAGAGTAGAATGTACTTAGCCCGCGAAATTTGAAATTTCCCTTCATTTTATGAACACACCTCGTATATATATTTTCGGTGTTGAATGTCACATGAGCGGGATATGATAGACATTTTGGCGAGCTAACACGCTTGTTATTTTTATACACACTGAACGGATCCTACGTATTATAACTATATGGCGATTCCGGTTGTTAGTTTGAAAAATGCGGTGGGGATTTGGTCGGGGATCGCCCACCGAACTGACGATCCTGTAAACGATAACCGTAAGTGCTAAACACAAGACCATTGTCTGTTTCGAGTAGTCTAGTCAGAACCTAAGATGCGCGATTGTAATCGTTATCAATCAATAGCTGTTATTACTCTACTCACCTTGGCACCTCGTGCGTTGCAAATGGAGACATAGCCGGGTCCGGTCTGTAGTAATTCCATGGGATTGCAAGATCTGTAAAGGAAACCGTTGTAAAAAATTGCATTAGTCCATGGTCGATACCATAAGGAAGCAAAGAAAGCGCAAACATGATTAAAGCTTAAACTTAAATAATAACAGAACAAAAAAGAAAAACCATAATCAGTGTTAGCATTTGAAACCTAAGCAAATGAACATATATTCATTACTCTTTAAGCAAACTTATGCATTTAAAAGCGAAAACTTTAGAGCACATATGGGTCATGCTTTAAGCTCAATTGACTCTAAGAGCCACACTCAATCAGCCAAACAACAGTAACATTATATAGAGTATTAACATTTTGTATGGTGTGAAATGTTTACTGTAAGTAACAACCAATATGGAAAAACCTTTTTATGATTTCAGTTTCCCGTTGAAGCTTACCACAGGATTTCAATTACAATGCTAAAAAAATTAATACCAATATAGACCACAAATCTTATAAGAATCAAAAGATAAGTATGAGTCCTAAAGTTAGTAGCCGTGGCCAAAAAATACACTTTCACTTGTGTGGAAAATGGTTTCCATTTTTCAACTTAAAACTTACAAACTTTAATGTGACGAATTGAAGGCGAAACGTACAGGGTTGCCCATATTCGACGGACCCATCTGGCAACGCCATAACTTTTGACAGAGATGTCAGATCGCTTAATGACATACTGCGTTTGAAGCGTCAGTCCAGCAGACCATGGAACAATACACGCCACGCGAGCGCTCTGAAATAGTTGATATTTACATTCAACAGAAGAAGTCAATTGTGAAAACTCAACGTGCTTTTAAAATATTAAAAAATGTGAGAAGTGCGCCTTCTAAGAACACCATTAAGCGTTTATACGAAAAATTTTCGACTGGTGAGGCTCTTTCTAATCCGAAGAGGCCAAATAAAAGTCGACCAAGGCGATCGGCCGAGAATATCGCTGCCGTACGAGCCAGTGTTGAGAGGTCCCCAAGAACATCCCAAAAACGCCGTTCTCAGCAGTTGGGCATGGCTCGGTCCACTTTACAACGGATTATTCGCGTTGATTTGCATTTGTTCCCGTACAAAATTCAATTGACGCAAAGATTGTTGCCTGCGGACAAGCCTCGTCGATTGGAATGGGCCCAACGAGTCATCGAAATGGCCGATGATGACGAGCAATTTTGGAACAAAATTATCATGTCCGATGAAGCCCATTTCACATTGAATGGGACCGTAAATAAGCAAAATTGCCGTATTTACGCCACTGAAAATCCTCAGGAGATTCAAGAATTGCCTCTTCATGACGAAAAAGTCACAGTTTGGTGCGGCGTTAGTGCGAAAACGGTCATTGGGCCGTTTTTCTTCCAAAACGAAAATGGCCATGCTGTTATCATCAACCAGGAGCGTTATCGCGACATGATGACCAATTTTGTGATGCCAATTATTCGTCGAAAGCGTATGAGGCAGTTCTGGTTTCAACAAGACGGCGCTCCACCGCACACAAGTCGCATAACAATCGATTTTCTGAAGAATTTGTTTCCGGGCCGTTTGATGTCGAAAAGTGGTGATTTGGACTGGCCACCGCGTTCGCCCGATTTGACGCCCGCTGACTTCTTCTTGTGGGGACATTTGAAGTCAAAGGTTTACGTTAACAAGCCAAGGACCGTAGAAGAGCTCAAGGACAACATTCGTGAAGAAATAGCCGCTATTCCGGTGCAAAAAGGGCACAATACGCCATCAACGCTAGAGGCGGCCATTTGAGAGGTATCATATTCAAAAATTGATGTAAACAAATCTACTTGGAACAAATTAAATGAATAAGATTGCCAACCGCCAAATTTTTATTTTTTTCTTTGATTTTTTTTTAAAAAACATGGGTCCGTCGAATATGGGCAACCCTGTATTACCTCTAGGAATTCTTGGGCATGCTAAGTTACTAAGACAGTGAAACTACGACAGTTCTTTTACGTTTCGTGTACGCTTGTACGTTGTTGCTTCTTTAACAACAAAATAATTATGAGTTTCATTGCACTTTTCTCATTATGCAATACATTTAGTTAATAACCTTGAATTTGGTCTTATATTTCTGTTTTCAGTTTTAATTTTGTTGATTTAAGCTTTTCATGGAATTAATAAATTTGCTGAGGATTTCAGGGAAGAACTTCGTCGAATCAGCAACGAAACTTTGATTGTTGCCAGACGTCTAGAGGTCTTTATTATGGTTTCGATTGCCATGACACATCAAATTTCACTTTCATAATTTCAATTCGAAATTTTCGAAACAAAATCACACCGAGTTTATTCGTTGGTTGGGTTAAATTCCACGGTAAAAACGTGAGTATTTTTTTCAGCGACCGAATTCCTGTTTTAAAGCACAGGGTTGTCCATTTAGTGGTTTCGAATCCGCAGGTTTGGCAAGGCTGTCAGTTGATAAATACCTGTCATCTGAAGTGTTATTTGTATAGTGAAAGGCTTTATATTTATGAATATGGATTGTTTAGCAAACGAAGAATGCATAAAAAACTAGTTAAAAGTTACTACAAAAGTGGTGATTCAAACGTGATTCTACACAACTGATTTTGGCTTTATTGGATGAGGAGTTTCCGGAAAGCGTAATTTCATGTTTTGCCGACGTCAATCGGTCACCAAGATCATGAGATTTGACGCAGTTAGACTTTTTTTGCAGGGCTACGTCAAAGACGTCAAAGTGTTTACGTCAATAATTCCCAAACATTTCGCACAAAATGTGCGAAAAAATGGTCGAAAGCTATCTCAGGAGATCCACTGCTGCAATTAATCCAGAGGCGGTAATTTGAATGACATAATATTTCGTGCATAATGGCAGGGTTCGAGCATTATAATGAAATAAAAGTTTCATCAAAATCATAGCTTTATATGTGTTTTGTTTAACTATATTCTTGAAACCGAAAAATGGGTAACCCCGTATGATAATTGTTTTTCTTATAGTACACTGAACTTAATGTACACGTTTTTTAAGTTATTTGCATTATAAACATTTATTGATATGTTAAATGAGGTAATCAAAATCGTGTTTACTCGTAAATGGAATTTTCTTAGGGAAAATTAAGTTTTTTTCTTTGCTTCTTTATATACGAATTTTAGTGCCATCTCTTTACCAAACTACTTATATAGGGGTAATCATATGAACTATAAGACAGATTTCAATCTGGTGAATGTAAGTCAACATTTCCCCTCACTCAAAGACCGTTTGCGTTGATGGAAAAAAGAGCGAAGTTGTAGGAGAGCGTGATAAATCGCAAAGTTTTTATTAACAGAGTCCTTGGTAATATTAATGCACAACAAAAGAATCAAAATTGTTGAAGCCTTTCTCTTAGAAATTATAGAAGAAACATTGATATTTTGCTAAATCAGCTAATTTGTATCTGAGATATCTTAAGGGGCTGTGAAAAAGCATGATATTTGCCAAACTATTCGGAATTTAGTGCAACTGAATGAAAGATATGAACTCAGAAAAGTGCCATTAAATTAAATAGTTATGCACTCGAATTTTACACATTTTACCCAGCTTTGCATTCTTTCAGAAAAGTGCTAGGAATTGGGCATTTAAAGATACCGCTTATAGAGCTTTGTCAAATTTTTGATCCAACTATCTATCCTCTATACTGATGCGGAGTTTGAGCGCCATCTGTCATTTAGTTTGTTTACAGTTTTCGATTTTGTCAATTCATCTCAAGTACGTTGTGCGGTTTTTATAAAATAGCTCACAGTTTGTATTGCAAATGGAATTTCACGTGTCAAATCACTAAAAATATTACAGAAAACTTACGATGAATTATCAGAGACATGTGCATATGAGTGGTACACTGCTTTCAAAAGCTGCCGATATGTGGTGGATAATTTACTACTAAAAACCATCAGCTTAGCTTGAGAGAGATACCCTATCAGCCACCTATATTTCTTTAATCAAATCGAACCATTTTACACAACTTTTTTTTCAAAAACTCTGAAGTTGAAGCTTTAGTCATTCCTGACCCCATTTTCATAAAACGTATTATAACTGGTGACGAGACATTGTTTTCCGAGTCAACAATCTGTGGATTGGCACCATTCAAACGAGCCGAAGTCGAAAAAACCGCGTCAAAGTCGATCAAAAGCCAAGGTAATATTGACTGTTTTTTTAATTATCGCTATATCGTGCACTCGGAATTATTATCAGAAGACCAGAAGGTAAGTAAGGAATATTATGTGGGCATCGTGCAGCGTTTGAAGGAGCAAATTCTTCGAAAAAGGCTAGATGTGTAGAAAGGAAATTCATTCTGGCTGAAAACTCCACAAATATTATGGAACAATCACCGTATTCATCTGATATTTCTCTGGTTGACTTTTTTTTGCTCTTTCCAAATCTCAAATTAGCACTTCGAGTTTTCCGTTTTCAGTCGATAAAAGTCGATACAAATTTGCGACGATAACTGAAGTCTTTTTCGGAAAATGCGTGTGAAAAATATTTTGATGATTGTATTATTCGCTGGCTTAAAGAGTTTTTTTTGAAGACGGTACCATAAATTTAAATGAGTAATAAATATTTTGTGTTTTATTGATCCATTTCCGGTGTTTATTTAACAGAAGTATGATGTAATGTAATTGAAGAAAATTTAAATTACTATGGTTTACGAGTTAAGATTTGGAGGGGGAAAATTTAATTTCAATAAATTCGTCAGTTTATATGCGAGGCTTCAAAATTGACTTGTCAGAGGTACACTAAATTGGTCAATTTATACGCGAAGCGTCAAAATTGGCTTATCAGTGGTATATTAACTAGCCAGTTTTGACGCCTCGCGTATAAAATGACCAATTTATCGAAATTAAATATTCCTCCTACTAATATTAATTCGTAAACTAAATTTTATAAACGGGTGATGTGTTCTAAATTTGACTGAATTCAGTACGATCGCATTCATTTGTATGGAATATACTGGAAGGGGTAATTTTTCGATTTTGCACTGCATGTGCAAAAATTTAGGTTACTGCTTCCCACCAATAAGTAATTACCGAGGAAAGATTACATTTCGGAAGAGCGGCCAACTTGTAATGAATGTACCAGAAAGGGTGAGATAATTCGATTAATTTTTCATTCTACGACTCTACTTAATATATGGGGTAAATCGGCGATTTATATGGGAGTTACCAGAGACTTTATGGTTACTTTGCCGATTTTTCTGAAATTTTGTCAGCAACGTACCGACTACAACATTATAAAATTGTAGTCTAATCAATTCTCTTCCAATTTCCTAAATATGCTTTTCAATTTCCTTACACTTATGAGGATTCTTCATCCTACTCCTTCTACAGCTTAAGATTGATTTTACAAGTGTTCGTTGTGGTGGTGGTGGTAGTCATGGTGTTAGTTACTTATGGCAAACAACACACTTACCTGCCTGATTACAACTTGGTGGCTTAAAGAATAAGCCCGGCTTTAATGGCTGCTCCTCCTCATCATGTACTTCAATCATCAGCCAACCAACAAGCACGGGTGGACGTGCCTGCTGAGATTGTTCGAGCTGTTTGCCAACATTTTCCCAGATATAAATGGCCCGTCTGATGTCGATTTCGACCCAACCAGTGGAGGATATATTCATCATGATAGTATTGCAGATTTTCTTCTTACGCTCTGTAGTCAAGTAAGTGTATAAACATACACATGAAAATATGCAAATTAAAAGGGCAAAAAGAAGAACGAAAATTAATTGAAATTAAATTCTGTAAAATTGTCCAATAATTACCATACACACCACGTTTATTGCGACGCAATTGCTGAACAATGGATACGGTTACACGTATCTGGGCATCTAGTTGGGGTGTTGTGCATCTCTTCGGTTTGCTGGTATCAGCTCCATTTTCGATGGCCTCTTCGTCGGACGTCTTATGGTCATCGAGGGTTTCATTGGGATTGATTTTGTACAACCTCAAGATGGCCGAGTCCAAATTTAAATTTTGCATTTTTTGCTCGAAAAGAGTACTGGAAAATTGTATGGTTATGTTGTTGTCGTGCAGCCAAGACGATTCTGTCGTCTCCGAATTACAAGTAGGATAGGCGGCCATTTCATGCAGGGGATATTCGATTATTTCCTCGGAATTTTTGGTTTGTATGGCGTTGCTAATGCGAGTTTTGATGTCATTAATGCTGTAAGAGAAGAATTCACTCAGATCGTTTACTTTTGATGGCTCAAATGAAAGAAACTAAACAACGTGGTGCCTTGAAACTTAAAACATATGATTTATAAGGTTGCCACTTTTCCCCAAGATGATTCTATACGTAAGGTCTGCTGGTTTTGGGAACACCATCGTACACATCGAAGTCTAAGTTAGCATTTCCACTCGCTACAAAGAGGAAATAAACTTGGTATATTTCATGGCATTTGTTTAATTTCGTGGAGAACTATTTATTAGCAAAATTTCGTTGGGACTTGTTTCATATGGCGATATTGGTTTTAGGGGAAAAGAATTTAGGGACAATTCAGCATACGGACTTGCGCAAGGGAA
>JAHXMU010000713.1:149730-170844 GCA_019455685.1 Philornis downsi | reverse complement strand
CACACACACACACAGAGTTATGTTTGCCGGTACATACGGACGCACACACGTACGTTAATGGATATGTGTGTTAATAGAGTTTAGCTTTTATTGTTTCTATTTTATTATTGCTGCAAAAAATTACAGTACACACTAACACAATGACGTACATTCACGTTCGTGTGTAGTTTGTTTTTATTTGTCTGCCATCGCGTTGGTCAATTGTTCATTTCTTTTGCTTTTTTGTTAAACATAGTTTCGCCTTTGGGGCCTGAATGTTTGCCAGCCATGAATCTGGTTTAGTTTTTAAGCAAAGCCATGGACGTGTATGCGTGCATGCACAGACATGCATCAGTGTGCCACACAAAGGAAATTTTAAAGTTGTCGGTGTTTTCCATACGTCTACTAAATGTATATTTTCTTTCTGCTCTTTGATTGTTTTATCACTTTGAAGGTAACTTTTTGTATTTTGTATTTCTTCTTCGTGGATCTTGTTGTGTTGCCTTAAAGCGTTCTTCAACTATGCCAAGTTTGAAGGCGTCGGCGGTTGGCTACATGAAAGGATTCCTTTATTTGGTTTAGGCGATCAAATGTTCTCTTTGGAGCGGAAATTTTGCCTTTGATGGTGGAAATTGGCCATCAAAAGAATCAAACGTTATGTCTAGACGCATAATGTACTATATCTTGACATGTTGTTGTGTGATAATTTCTTAACTAAACTGCATTGAAGCGGTGGTTTGTTGTTGTACTTTTGGTTCCATAAACGACCGTAAATGTCTAGACAGTGGCAGCGTAATTGTTCATTAATTAATAGCTTAAAATCAAAAGCGAAATTTCTTTTCCCATAAAATAGAGTATAAGACTGCTTAGAGCGGTTAGGAGTTCTTTGTGATGTACAATGATGTGAAGTACATGAAATTAACATCGATAATAGATCTAACAATTTTTTTTTTTGTAAACAAATAATTTTCAAATTCTTAAGAGAAGAAGGGAATTATCAGCGCCCACTTTTCATGATAATTATCATAATTTTATGTCATAGGTTTTATTTTGTTTACTAAACACAAAAGAAATAATATAAATCGATGAAGACAAAGTGATTTTCATATAACTTCACCCAAAGTCCTTTTGTTGTTGGTGTAAACGTATGCATGAAGCTAGAAGAAGCAGTGGTAGTGGTGAATCGCTTGATTCTCATTATAAAGGGTGTTTGAACAAGAACGCAAAATTTAAATTTAAATTGAATTGAATTGAATTGTTTCTCTGACTGTATGACATGTGGCGCCGTCTTGTTGAAACCACATGCCCTCCACATTCATTTCTTCAATTCTAGGCACGAAAAAACTGCTTATCATTTCACGATACCGAACATCATTGACTGTTTCCGCTTGACATGCCTCATTTTCATAAAAAAAGATCCCACTATTCCTCCAGCTCAAAATCCACACCACACAGTGACACGTTGAGAATGCATTTGCTTCTCATGAATAAGTCGAGGATTTTCCTCACCCCAAATGCGACAATTCGGCCTATTGACGAAGCCATCAAGATGAAAATTGCCCTCGTCACTTACATCACTAACATACCCAGTTTTGGCAAATTTATTCATTAATCTCTTTACAGTGGACTGTTTTGGAACATTATTATGACCCCAAATTGATCGAAATTTGCGAACTGTAGCCAGAAAACTTTTACCATTTTGGTAAAACAATTTCACAATGAGAATGCGTTGTTCATTCGTGTGACGCTCCATTTTTACTAACCTTGTACCTTCTGCTAGCAAACAATAACAATTGTTCAAATGTCAAACAATGACACTTCGAATGGTGCCAAATTTAAATCTTGCGTTCTTGTTGGGACACTCTTTACCTTCACCCAGAGAAATGATGGCAAAAATGTAACACGTTTCAGTACCAAGTTGCTTTTCACCAAACTTGTTTCATGGTTTTTGAGTTGAATCAGAGATGTTCGCCTGGCTAGCTGGTTGTCTAGATTTAAAACACGATCACTGCCTCAAATCTTTATGATACTTCTTAGAACTTGACACAGCTCAATATATTGCCAGATTGTAGACCGATCATTGTAAATGACAATGTCGACACAAGCATGGGAGGCACCAGGACAGCTCCTATACAGATTGACCAATTTTCCAATATTTAATGCTTTTCCCTGTAATCCCAACATTTATGTACATCACATTATTTTAGAATGCTTGACCAAACTTAACAAATCCATCGAATAGCCACGCTGCTTCGGGCAGCTGCCACAGAAATGACCGATTTAACTCTTATAATCATAAGTTGGTAGCTTTTGTTCCGTTGCATTAAATTCCAGCTCAGTTTCATTAACAAGATGTAAGAAGAATTTCATCCTAATACGGTGGTTTCACAACAGAGTTACGAGTTTTTATTGCAAAACGGCAAAGATTTCCAATATACTTTTCAGTTTTTCAAATATGGGATTTGTGAGAAAACATCGCTAAAGTGTGGGGCACATTCGGGGCTATTTTCTAATTGTTTAAATATGAAATGTTTATGGAACGTAATTCGTGATAAAGGGCTACTGGATAATAGTAAGAGAAATTTATACTCTGACAATTTGTACCACGTTGAGGACCTGAACAATTTTTTTTGTGAGCAACCAGCTTGACCCATTTGGTGACTAAAATAATTTCTTGCCATTTTCATGTAACGATCAAGCATTCTCCTTCCGCTGTAGTGATTTCTTTGAATAGTTTGTGGCATTTTCCTGTATTAAGTCAAACGTTGGGGGCGATGATGGGTATCCTTTAAAATTTCTTAAGATTGTTTTTCCACTGCTATCTAATTACTTCTTACGTATAGTTAATACTCTTATAATAACTTCCACTTTTCCAATGTTATGGAAAACTTCTAAAACATATCCAATTAAAAAGAAAGCCAATGATAGTGCTCTCGAAAATTTAAGACCAATAGCCTTATTGCTGCCAAAAGTAGTAGAATACATTTTGAAGCACTAAATTTCGCAATAATCGAGAAAAATAAACTGCTAAATGATGGGCAGTGTGGATTTAAGCGAAGACGAGGTACTTCCATGTTGCTGACGGGTCTAACGGAATCTATCAGAGGCAATGTTAATGATCACAATTTTAGTATTCTAATCTCTCTAGATTTTGAAGAAGCAGTCTAATAAACAAGCTTTCGCAATTATATGGCTTTGGGGGAAATGCATGCTAACTTATGTATTGATATTTATCTGATAGGATGCAATGCGATTGTCTTAATGGTGTCACGTCGAACGTAGTGCCAGTCAGAAGTGGTGTCCCGCACGTTTCAGTACTTGGACCTATGCTTTTCATTTTGTACCTAAATGATCTGTTTAGTAGGTTGCATAATTGTTTATGCTTTGCGTATGCTGATGATATTCAGCTGCTTCCCAATGGAAGTTACCACAATGATGACATTATTTAAGCAAAAATTGAGGATGTATTCCAATGTTTCTCTGTGTGGATGTCCTCAAATAAACTTAAAGTGAAGCCGTCCCATCCATGTGAATTAAATTTGTCTTGCAACGAGGTAGCTATTGAATTTGTGCGCAATATTGAATGTTTGGGCGCTATAATTGATGATAAGCTCTCATTTGATTTGCATACTGATAGAGTTGTTACGCGTACGAATATGACCCTTCGGCGATTATATACACATATGGTCGAAAAAATAAGTACACCTGCTTAATTTTGCTTTATGTTTAATTTTAGTTACTTTGACGGAAAGTAAACATGGCAATCCTTTTTTATTTAAATAACTTTAATATGGTAATGCCTTTAAAAGTAACAACAAAACCGGGGCTTCCCCGTTGTTCTCATTGTGAGTTAGTTTTATTCAGGTGTGATTTCAGTACTTGATCAAAATAATAAATACATTGCTTAATCCTTTAATATTTTCGCAGCCTTTTTGGAAAGGCTTGTTATATTACTGTTCATCTTTATTCATAACAAAATATTTTGTTAAAAAAATCAGTCATAGGTCGAAAAAGTCATTGTTCTCCGGAGGAGAGAAAAATGATTTCAAGACTAAGAGAAAATGGCCAAAATCTTCGTTCTATAGCAGAAACTATGAATCGGTCGCTATTTTGTGTACAAAATGCTTTAAAGCCTAAAAAGCCAGTCGAAACTCGCGGAAGACCTAAAAAAACTTCAAACAACAACAGATTTCCGTATTGTAACACTTGCGAAGAAGGACCCGTTTGTGTTTTCGAAAGCGATTTCAGCAGAAATTTTGAATGTAATTTCATTGCGGATGGTTTGTCGTAGACTACAAGAAGCACATTTACCAGGACGGATAATCAGAAGATTTCCTTTGCTTAGATAAAAAAATTTAAAGTATAGATTGGCGTTTGCAAGAAGTCATTCCAATTGGTCTATAGGAGACGGCAAAAAAATGGCAAAACATTTTGTGGAGAGATGAAACAAAAATTAATGTATTTAAAGATGACTGTGCCCGGAATGTTCGACGCCCTAAGGATAAGGAATTCCATGTTCGCTTTACAAAGAAGACGGTCAAGCACGGGGCCGGCAATATTATGGTCTGGGGTTGTTGCTCGTGGCATGGTGTCGGTCCGATACATCGAATTAGCGACACTAAGACCAGATTCCACTACAAAGATATCTTGGAAAATACGATGTTGAACTATGCTGTGGAGAGTATGCCTCTTAGATGGACATTCCAGCAGGATAACGATCCGAAGCCTACTTCTAAGTTGGTAAAAGATTGGTTACAAGATAATAATGTTGCCCTTCTCGACTGGAAAAGACAATTTCCGGACTTAAATCCAATCGAAAATCTTTGGGGAGAGTTGAAACAAAGAATTGGAAAGGAGGCTATTAAAAATAAGGATCAGTTATGGAATTTTGTTCAAAAAACTTGGTATGAAATACCAGTAGAAACCTGCAGGAAGCTTATTGCCAGCATGCCAAAAAAAGTCAACAAAATAATTGAAATTAAAGATAGATATAAAGGCTTTTAACGAAACTCAGGCATTTTGGCGGGAAAAACTTGATTTTTTTTGCTTATTTTAACTAAATGCACTTATAATTTTGTCCAATGTTTTTTGATTAATTTCTTACATTTTAAAAAATGCTGAATTTAAGTTTTGGGGTTTGTTATTGTTCTAGTATTTATTTTATTTTTAATGTTGAAAAAACAATTAGTATTTTTTTCTTTTAATTTAAGGAAATTTTCGTCTAAGAGCCTTTAAAAAAACATAAAAAAAATACAGGGTGTGCTTATTATTTTGATCAAATGTGTAATTCCGATTTAGTAATTCCGTTTCATGTTAAACGAAAATTAGGATATGGGTTTATGACGTCGCATATAAAATATTGCATCGATATGTACTCGTATGCCGGTACAGTTCAAAACCATATAACAAAAATCCTGTTGTCCTTCAAGGTAATGTGGGGCCTCGCTGAAAGAGTGTGGGTACCTCACACATAGAAATTGCTCACAAATCCTAGCTCTTTTATGACCCCGTGCACGGTTGATACTGACTTGTTTGATTATTTCAGGTAGTCCCCTAACTGTTGCACGGGGATTAACAATAATTAAATCTCTCATCTCCTCCTCCTCTGCCTGTAGAAAATCTTTCAAACCATTTCTGGCAATTTCTTTCATTTGGTCAATTTTCTTCATAAACAGACTTTATTTTTCTGCTGACTTCAGCAGCTGAATACAGCATAAAATGCCTTTTAAAACTTTTTGCACTTTTTAAAACTCTTTTTTAAACGCAATAACCACTCACGACTAGAACGGGAATACAAGTAAACAACAGTAAACAGTTTAGAGAAGGGGTGGGAGGAAGTTATGATGGTGTTTGAAGGAACTCTACGTCATGAGAAGTGATATATGGTGAACTAACGAATTAACCGAACGAACTTTCCGAACAACCCAACATATGGTCTAACATATACATATACATATACATATACTCGTACACTTTAATGCGTTAACCTTCTTTCCCATATCTCTACGGGCGATATCTCTACTGAACAGAGTGGCCAAAAAGAATTAAGTATTCAGCAGGAAAATAAAACATTCTAAATGAACCATTCATTGCCCCGAACGACGTTCATCTTCTGCCGCTGCTCACAGAATTGGACCTTTTTAAGAACTTTTGTCAAGTCACTGGCTCAAGATGGTGCAGCATTTAAATATTTGTTAGCGGTTTTTCCTAAATTTTTATATGCTAAAATAAAAAAAAGGCATATTTGTTGGCCCTTGGATCAGGAAGCTATTAAATGATGACAATTTTTCACAATGTTTATTAGAGAAAGTATATGCAGCCTGGAAATCTTTCAAGAGTATCGTGAACAGTTTTTTTGGAAACAATAAAAGTGAAAACTACAGATAAATTGTTACTGAATTATTGAAAAACTATCACGAATTATTTGCACGAATGTCACTCAAAATTCATTTTCTTCATTCGCATTTAGATTTTTTCCCCACAAAACCTAGATGCGGTGAGCGACGAACAAGGGGGAGCGTGCTCACCAAGATTTAATGAAAATTGAAAGAAATTATCAAGGATTTTGGAACAAATGCATGCTGGGAGACTGTTGTTGGATTCTAATACGTGAAACCGAACCAACAAAATACGAACAATGTTCAAATAATGCCATTCAGTTTCGAAAATTCATTGATGTTAAAATAATGATTTTTTATGTAAAAAACGTTTTTTTTTGGTATTACAAAAACCGGACGTGATAGAGAAAAACCAATTACAGATTCCAATTCAACCCTTAAAATTACCCATGAAAAGATATTTGGTTACTCCAGTCCGAAACCCTGTTGGCTAGCGCCTTCTTGTAAGTCTCATACAAGTTGACCAACGTTTTCCACGTAACTCCTACCTTGTAGACTGCAGAATCCTAAGTTTTTATTGATTGCTTTACTTTATAGTTCCAGAAAAATCCAAAAATGATTATAAATGATAGACTTAACCCATATATTTCTAGGCTCATGTCCTTTAGGAAGTTCCATTGAATTTAGTTAAATTTTCCGAACGGTTTGCATTTGATAAGCATAGTTCTGAGAATAAAGTTGGATTGCAGCATGATGGCCATTCGAATGCCTCGCATGCAAATTTACTGATTTAACAAAATTCAATTCTCCCGCTGTAGAAATGAGCAGATTACGGCAACATACATTTTTGCCATCTTTTAAATGTAATGCTTGATAAAATGCAAGATATCGGCCGAATGGCTCGGGCATTTTGGGTACTTTCTATTCAGGTTACCTAGTTCAGTTATTCAGCTGCACTAAACGCAGAGTTGGGCATTATTTCAGAGCATATGCTGATGAAACTTTACGATTTACTGTTCCACCTTTTGCACTCCGCACAGTTCATCTAACTGAAATTTCAGTACTGTTGCGGAGTTTTGAGTTTTTTTCTAAATAGCTCGCCTTATGGAAATGCAAAGCTATTATTATGCTATCTTCCTCAAATTAATCAGAACAAGAGAACATTGCTTTGTTTAAGTTAATATTATTTTAAAGGTGCTTAGTTTTTGTACAAAAACTGAAAAAATTATTCGATATGATATGTATTCTCCCAGAGAATGAATATGAAGCTCCTGCACGGACTAGTTGCTTTTAGGACAAGCGATATGAATATATTTCCACAATGTGTATGTTTCGTATATCGCGACCATGATGGATGCACTATGACGTATATAATCATAGTTTTGAACCCCGATACAATCATTAGTTAAGCGGGGGTCACTTCGATATGTTTCACCAACACTTCGAGTAATCTAGTAATCGACAAGTAATTTACTATACTTCTCAAACTGATGTTTACAAATGTAGTTACACTGTAGGTCCAACTGATAGGGTCCAAAAACAGAATGCGAGTGTAGGAGCACTCCCTTATTCTATTAAATGGATTGTTATTCTATTATTTCTTACGTTTCTGATATGTGTCAACTATAGCGATATCAGTCTTTCATTCATCGCTTATAAGGTTTTGTTGAGCATGATGTGCAAATGACTAAATTCTATACCAGCTAACCTGATTGGACGTTATCAGCGTGGCTTTAGACCAGCTAACTGAACAGATATCAAAACATACAACAAAACTTGGAGAAGAGACAAGGTAAACAGATGGACGTATGATAACTTTTCACCGACCCGGCTATGACGAAACAGGGCAACGTTTTGTATTCCTGTGAATTTTATAAGTCTTTGTAGAATGACGCTGATTAACTCAAAATCTGCAATAAAAGGCAAGAAGAAATCTTAGTGAGCCACTTTAGATCGTGCGACATCTATACGATGCTATTAGAGATGATTACAATGAAAGTTAGTGCAATTTCCAGAAAGTGAAAGTGTGTAAAATTAAATAAAACACACATAAGGCTATGATTTCGATGGCGTTTCTATTTCATTATAATGCTTGGATCTTGCCATTATATACGAAATACAATGTCATATAATGACCGCCTCTAGATTGGTTGCAGCAGTGGATCATATTGAGATAGTTTGCGACTACTTTTTCTTACATTTCGGGCGATATCTCGGCGATTACTTGACGAAAGTTGGTTTTTCAAATACTCCAACATTTGGAGATTATCCGCATAAACACAGCCTTTGACATAGTCCGACAAAAAAGTCTAACGGTGTCAAATCGCATAAACTTGGCAACCAATTGACGTCGCCAAAACGTGAAATCACGCTTGCTGGATACTTCTCATGCAATAAAGTTTCTCATGCTAAAAATTGTTAGTGTTGTGCAGTTCATTGCACTGTCTTGTTGAAACCACATATCGTCCAGTTCATAATCTTCAATTGCAGGCCCAAAAAAGTCGGTTATCATAGGGTCGTAGCGCTCTGAATTGAAATTCAGATTATCTGCCACACTTGCACTAACAGAAACGATATTTTCGAACACGTCTGTGACGCTCTCTCTATAGTCTTGACAATTTCTTACACAGTAGAATGATTATGATGTCCATAATCAACCCGTAATGCATGAAAAGTGCCCACGTTTAAATCACATCTCTTTTAGTCTTAACTATTTTTAAGCGTTCTTTGGTTGTTAAACGATCCATATCCGTAAATGAATTAAAAGAAGCAATTACTTTGTCATAGTTTGCGCCGAAGAGTTAGTGTTTTAACCAGAATCTTCATTCCACACCAGTCGACTTGTAATATAATATCTCTAGTCACTCTCTTGTATGAAATATCTGTTGTCACTATTTTGTAATATCTCTTGCCAAAAGCTTTCTCCAGCATTCTAGCGGTGAGAATTGCTCCACAACTCTGGCTTACAATGCCTATTGCATTTTAGTCTTAAGTCACTTCTCATCCGACCTCAGTAAAATAGAGTCGCGTTTGTCATCTCGAAGAGCATATCAAGAAAAAATATTGAAATTGAAATAGTAGAGGGTATTCGTCCCACTAATTCTATTTTGGGTTTTCCCCCCTCATATTTAATTCCTTCGGGAGAATATCTGCCATCACACACCCCCCATATATAGTCGTTGTTATGGCAGAATTAAATGACACTGAAAATAGTTAAAGATATGAAGATATTAATGCTTCTCTTGAGTCCTGTTAACTAAAATTTCTCTAAACTTTTGCCATTTGCATTTCATAATCGAATGAGTCAACAATTCAAACAATGAAATGTTTACAGAAATTATCGATCATTTTGCAGTATTGTAAATATCGAGCTATCCCAAGAGGATCATCAAATATTTTTGAGATTGCAAATATTTCACAATTTGCACTCACGAAAACAATTCTTTGCCTACGAATTTTCCAAACATTGCAGATTTCTTTGTATCCTTATTCATTATGCATGTGTGGATCGACCTAAAATTACAAAATATGGCAATTGAAATTGGTATCTCAAAAAATAAAATAGCTTGTGTAATATCTGCCAATCTCTTTTCCACCACAAAAAAAAAAAAAAAAAAAAAAAAAAATTAGAACAGACTTGTGTAATATTTGCCTTCCCACTAGCCAGTATATAGTCCCAAAATTATATTGGTGCAATGTGCGTCCAACGATAAGAGATGAACGAACATTCGCAAATTGTTTATAAACTCATCCGTCAAAAGGCATTTGACCTTAATGAAATCGTAAACAATCATACTGAAATAGCCTTGATGCAATAAACAAATTGTAATATAAAGTCTTTCGATAAGTGTTAAATAAAACACATGAAATTTTTTTGCATTAATATTGCTGATACACTAGTCGACAAGTTTAGAATCAGCAATATTAAGTTGCAATTGAAGTTGGTGTGGTTCATGTAACTCTTGTTGGGTTTCGATAATTTATGCATGTGTGGCCATTACTTCAACATTGTGAATCAACTACATTGCACAATATTTTCTGAATGTTATAAAATTTGTAAACATACAAGATTCATGGTGAATGTTTAAATTACTAATACATTCTGCGGTAAAACAGTTTTAATCTGTCAGCGGGAGAGAAAACGGCATGGATACAATGACTTTCTTTCAAAGTGATGCCACAGTTTCAAGCCTTTATGCAATGCACTGATAGCACATCCATTTACTGATCCTACTTTAGAGGTATTTTATGCAGTTTTTTATTGGGAAGTCCTGATTTTCACTCCTGCAGTCCCAATAAATTTGTTGAGATATTCACCACACCAAACCTGGCACAGCAACTGTTGATTTGATACTGCTGAGTTTAAGATACGAAAATAACGGGTTATCCATTTTTCGGTTTCAGAAGTAAAGTTAAATAAACACACACATAAAGCTATGATTTCGATGAAACTTTTATTTCATTATAATAATCGAACCTTGCCATTATGTACGAAATACAATGTCATTCGAATGATCACCTTTGGATTGGTTGCAACAGTAGATCCTTTTGAGGCAGATTTTGACCACTTTTTCGGGCGGGATCTTGGCGATAACTTGACGATTGTTAAGTTTAAAATGCTCCAACGTTTAGAAATTATCCGTGTAAACACGGTCTTTGACGTAGGCCCACAAAAAACAGTCAAACGACGTCAAATCGCTTGATCTTGGTGTCCAATTCACGTCGCCAAAATGTGAAATGTTTCGTTTCTGGGAATTTTCCATGTAATAAAGCCGTCGTCGGTCGTGTTATATGGCTCCGGGCACCGCCCTATTGAAACCACACATCGTTCAGTTCATAATCTTTAATTGCAGACTAAGAAAAGGTCGGTTATAATACGACCATAGCGCTCTTAATTGTCGGTGACGATTCCAACAGTATCATTTCCGAAAAATACGGCCCAATAACACGTACAGACCATAATGCGCACCAAACAGTCACTTTTTCCGGATGCAATGGCTTTTTCGCAATCACTTCTGGCTTCACCGAGACCCATATGCGACAAGTTTGTTTGTTGACATAACCATCGAGTGAGAAATGGGCTTCATCGCTGAAGAAAATTTTGTTCGAAAATTCAGCTTTGAAACCCTGTTGCCGTAGCACCCAGTCAGCTTGTCTACGGCATTGTGAATGGTCAGCCGTCTTTAATTGTTGCTTTAGTTAAACTCTATATGGATGGAGGTGCAAATCCAAATGCAAAATATGCCATAATGGATCGTAAGATATGTAGGTCCAATTGCTGAGAACTCCACGGAATCGACGAAATCGGATTATCTGTCATACTTTCACTTACAGAAGCGATATTTTCGGCAGTGCGTACATTGCGATAATGCACAGGCCTAACCACCTCTATAACACTTCCAGTCTCTTCAAATTTATTTATAATGTTGCCAATTCCTTGCACAGTGGGTTGATTATGACGACCATCATCATACCGCAATGTAGTAGGTTTTAACTATTTTTACGCGTTCTTCGGTTGTTAAACGACCCATATAAGTAAATGGCAAACATTTCACTAAATAAGTAACACCTCAAATGACCGGTATTTAACAGCTGACAGCCTTAACAAACCAATAAATGGATAACCCGTTGTAAGTGATAGGCCCAACCAAATTTATACCGATCGATTCCAATACACTTTCTAATTCGGTCTTCTGTCTACTGTAAATATGATACATGTGGCGAATGTAAACCTTTTCAATAAACTGTGATTAGGAATCATTGTCGCAGGTATGAACTCTATTGAAAATGGACGACATAACCCCAATACAAATTAGTTGTCCAATTATGATCAATTTACCAGCTACTCTGTTGTTTGCAATTAAAGGGTTCTAATATTCGATTTGTTATGAAAACCGCTTTTCAAGTTATTCGAAACATTACTTTTTATCCTGTTTTCGATTATTCGACCAAGAAGAATTGGGTAAATCTTTTCTATACAAGTTATCCCTACGGAGCAAAATTAAAACGAATGGTATAAACAAATAAGTGCAACATATTGAATCAATTGATAGTGTTTGACGAACGTATTTGTCTCATATATATTGCAATATCTAAAGCTACAATCCTCGCATAGTAATAACCTGCCTAAGCCTCATCTTCTTCTCCTTCTTAGGTGGCGACTGGAATAGACATCCTTATAATAATCCGTATAATAATACGCCGCCCGTACAAAATAATTCCAAGCACTTCGATCTTCTGCGCTTCTCCTCCAATTCGTCACACCAAGTTTCGATGGTATTTCAAAACCCTGGACCTTCCAACGGAGTTTCGGTCGCCCTTTTCTGCGCCGTCCATCGAGTTCGTTGTCGAAAACTTTCCGTGCCGGAGGATTTGGGTCCATCCTTACTACATGACCCAGCCAACGCAATAGCTGTATATTAATGCATTTGACCACGTCGATGTCGGCACATTGCTCATACAGCTCATTGTTCATGCGACGTTGATAATCTCCGTTAGCGATAGTGGGTCCATATATTTTCCGGAGCATTTTTCTCTCGTAAACTCCCAGTATTGACTCATCCGTTTGCGTCGTAACCCAGGATTCTGAGCTATATAACAAGACAGATAGAGCCAACATCTGGTATAGTCGGATTTTTCTTTTGTCGAAAGAGGGCTTTATCATTGAATCGCTTGCTTAGCTCATATTAACATCTGTTAGCAAGCAATACTCTCCTGTTTATCTCTATGCTGACGTCATTCGTTTTGTTTACAGTGGAATGAATTCTTCCACCACTTCAAAATTATAGTTGTCAACGTTCACACAACGTTCCAAACGAGTAGATTCTTTATTCGTTCAAACCAACAACTTTGCTTTGTCCTCGTTTACCACCAGACCCATTTTCGCTGCTTCCTTCTCGATGCTTGAGTAGGCTGCAGTAACATCTCGCAGTTTTCGCCCAATAATGTCTATGTCACCTGCATATGCGAGTAACATACGGCTTCTATTAAAGTTGGTACCAGTCGTGTTACCTGCAGCTGAGCCTCATCACATTCTCATTATATAAACGATATATGAATCCTCATGTAACAAACACATGCGCACATATTGATGTTTGTGTAATGTACGTGCTTCCTATAAGGTTCACAAAATATTGTATAAAATAATCGTTATATCGAAACTGACGGTGCGAAAGAGGAGAAGTAGCAAACAAACAAAGTTAGTTGGATATATTTTTGAGAGCTACAAATTGTTGCATAGCATAAACAGATTTTTGTAATGTGGTCTATAACGAATTTGTTAAAATGCGTTGACTCAAGAAACCTAAAATCACTATGGAAACGAGTGTAGGAAAGTGAACAAATTTTAATATATTAAACGATCCGACATTAATTTGTAAAGGCGATCCTCAGCATATCAGAATCAGATCAGCATTTTAAAAATTCAGTAATTAATCGAGTATTTTGGACTCATTTCGGACATGTTCTTGTTCTTATAAAATTAATAAGCGTAGTTGGGTCAAGTTCAAACGCTTCTGCTTTGGCCGCAAGCGGTCTTATTTTGAATTTTGATGATTTCACTGTTTTTACTTTTTACTTACATATTTCACACATTTTATGCACGGAATTCATATGTTACAAATGTGCCTTAAAACGTAGAGGTATGTTACGTTATATAAACACAATGAAATGAGACGGCTGGAGATATTTTGCGTAATTTTTGTTTTCTCCATTTGTTACTTCAAACGTGGACTCACTCCTCTGAAAATCGAGGTCATTTATACGAATTTTCCTCATTCGAGCGTAAGGCTTTCAATAAATTCGTGAAAGTGTAATAAACTGAACTTAAATAACATTTTATCATAATCGTTTTTGTTTGGAATTGGTCTCACATAATTCCTTTACGGGCAAACGAACTAACAGTTTATCGCAAACGTTATTCGTTTCTCATAAGCGTTTTATAAAAGAAAGTAGATATTAATAGCAATGAAATAAAAACGAACGAGAAAAATTAGATGAAAGGGGTTGTCATAACAATATGAATATGCGTCAATGCTCATATGTATGTTGATTTTAACACCAAGCAATACAGAGATTTCAGTCAGGTGAACTGATTTCCATGCGCCTTTAACAGACATCCTTTTGGAAAATGTAGCGAAGTAACAGAAGAGCCGTGGTAAAATGTTGAGTTCTTATCAACAAGTGCTGTGATTTAATGCATTTAATGCTTCGTTATAATTTAACTTTTTTAGAGAAGTTATTGATTGATATTACATCGATTATTTTGAATGTGATGTACCCTAAGCCATCTTTATTAGCAGAACTAATTCTAGTAAAAGTCTGATGTTTGTTAAAATATGTTGAATTTAGTCGAATTGAATGAAAGATATGAATAATGAATAAACGAAGTGTTCTTAAATTGGAGTTCAAAATGTTTTCAAATTGAATTTAAAACAATGTACTTCATTTTAGATAATTTTTCAAAAATTGAGGAAAATTGACTTAATTTAAGCAAATTTTACTTGAACGAAGTACACAGAAATAATACATGGACTCTAAATTGGCAACGAATTTCCCCTAAACAAATTTGTTATGAGCGAGTAAAATTTGTTTAAAATTGAGGATAAATTTCTTTATTTTAAGGAAATGATTCTGGCAATTTAGTTCGGAATTAAGATCAAAATAAATAAATAGAAAAGACACTATAATACTGAACTAAAAATGAGTTTAAGTCCTTGATTGTAGTCCTTAGTAATGCCAAAATTTAGTTTATATGCCGTAAATATTAAGCAGCCATTGCATGTCAATTTATTTGCTTGCCGACATTCATGTCAATTTCGTATGAAATGCATTTTAATTAATTTGAATTAGGTTTGATTTAGTATGACATGGGTTTTAGTTCATATGAACTAAATTTTTGTAAAAGAATTCACATAACGGGCTATCCATTTAGTGATTTCGGTCTGGCAATGCTGTCAGCTGTTAAATACCTGTCATCTGAAGTGTTATTTATTTAGTGAAATGTTTGTCATTTACGAATATGAATCGTTGAACAGCCTTACTTACTACAAAACTGGTAACTCAAACGTGGGCTTTCAATCGAGCAAAATGTTTTTTAGCGATGAATATCATTTCTTACTCGGTGGTTACATCAGCAAGCAAAATTTTCGCATATGGGGCTTGGAGAACCCAGAAGTGATTGTGGAAAGCCATTGTATTCGGAAAAAGTGACCGATTGGTGCCCATTATGGTCTGGAGGTGTTATTGGGCCGTATTTTTCGAAAGTAACACTGGAGGAGCTGCCAATTCAGTTACGATAACCGTCTTTTTTTGCCCAAACTTGAAATTTATAAACTGGACGATATGTGGTTTCAACAAGACGGAGATACGAGCAGCACAACACGACCGATTTAGGTTTTTTTCCTTGAGAAGTTTCCAGCCGTTGGACTTTTTTTGTAGGCCTACGTCAATGTGCGAACAATTGGTCGAAAAGGAGTCCACCGCCACAACCAATCCATAGGCTGTCATTTAAATGACATTATATTTCGTACATAATGGCAAGGCAATGACAATGGCATTATAAAGAAATAAAAGATTCACCGAAATCAGAGCTTCATGTATAACTTTGCTTATAATATAATATGTAACATATATAATATATAATAACATAACACGATATCTAAACGTTGAGTTAGAAATGAGTTCAAGTCTTTGCATTGAGTTCATAGTTATACTGAAATGTAGTTCGAATACCAAAGGATTAAAGCACAAAAGTACTAAATGTAAGGCCGTGTATGCTAAATGTAAGGAACTTTAGGAGACAGTTTGTCTACTTTGTTTATGCTCATCTTAATTTCGTATAAGTTGCATTTTTATTTATTTAAATTAGGATTCAATTCATATGGAAAATAGTAATAAAAGCATACATAAAAAAAATAAAATCTAACATGAAGAATTTTGAAAACACGATCAAGTAAAATTTTGTAAACTAAATATAAAATAAACTGATATCAAGCCCATATAAATTTGTTTCTAAGAACATTATTACTGAATTGGTTATTCTGTAAGTTTTTTCTAATTTTATCAAACGCGTTTTTGACAAAACGCCAAGTTAGGACAGTCCATGAATTAGATATTACAGGTTGAAAAATAAATTTGTGTGATATGTAACAGAAGTAGAATGATTACTTGGTCAGTTTTTTCCAATTTTTATTAGATATTATAAGACTGCTGCAGTAATAAGGAAGGAAGCATCTAAGCATCTTTTGATCAAATTCATGATTTTTTAAATCGATCTAACGATGTCCGTCTGTCTAGCAGGCTAGCTGGTTGATAACTGAAGTAAACCTTTATGAAATTTCTTAAAACTTGGCACAATCTAATATTTTTCCACATAGTAGCTGGGGATTGTAAATGAGCCCTATTGGTCCATCTCTTCTGCTAGCTTACATACAAACGGACTAATTTTCTGAAATTCATTTTCCACCCCGTAACTCCTCATTCGTGAGCCAAATTTTTGTCAGTTGCATTATTTTGTTGATCATAGTAAAACTTAAAAAAAAAATCAACCGATTAGCCCCACCCCTCCCGATTTCAATTAGTTATATTTAGTCACGTTTGATACGCGTTTAGCGTTATTGTCCAACCCATTTTGGTACCTCCCATACAAATTGAACGATTAATCGAAATTCATTCAATTCTTTGTAGTTTCTAATTAGTCGGCTGTGATAATCTAGATTTATAGCAATTATATTATTTTGCAATTCTTTACAATATCGGAGAAAAATCAATCAAGTAACCGGCTCGTACACAAACGACGGATTTAACCCGTATATTCTTACCTTCATTTTGTCCTTCATTTTGTTTTGGTTTTACCAAATTTGACCAAATTTGCTATATATCATTCGTTTGGTATTCTTAATTCTGAAAATGAAATGGGGGACGTTGTCACACTAATTCTGGTACAAATTGACCGATTTATCGAAATTTGATTTTCCTCTATAATCACTAATTTGTAGTCTGCAGTTACTTAAACTTGCATTATAATACTGGAAATTATTATTATTGCATTATAACACTGGGAAAAATGTGAAAAATTCGACGAAAAGATCACGTTCATATGAATTATCATATTTAACTTATACATACTCGTATATTTCGAGAATTTCATTCAATTACACCCAATTATATTCAAGAGAATTGAGCTTGCGTTAGGCATTTAGTAATGCGAATTCAAATAGATTGCATTGCTAAGTCTCTTAGGGTGCGACACATACAAATTGGCCGATATAGCAGAAATCTGGGGTTCTCCTACATTTCCCACCATAAATTAATGTTGAATTAAAAATGAGTGCAAATCTTTGAATTGAGTTCTTAGTTATACTACTACATTTTAGTACTACTACATTTTCGAATACCAAAAGAATTAAAGCACAAAAGTACTAAATGTAAGGCCGTGTATGCTGAATTGCAGGAACTTTAGAAGACAATTTGTCTACTTTGTTCATGCTCATATTAATTTCGGAGGACTTCAAAAAGTTACAATTCTGGTACTGCTATTGCGGTTTTATTTAGACGTTGGGTGAAGATATGTGTAAGTCAGTTCAACTGGTTTCGTTTCTGTCAAAATTCATCACGCTCTGTAAAATCAATTGTTGATAATGTCGATAGAATAATGAAAATCGTCAAGGAGATCGGCTCCATGTAGGCATTATTTCGATTGATCAGGATCTAAACATTGCCCAAAAATCATTTGCAACTATCTAAATAAGACTGGAAACCAAAAGGAGCTAGATAGATAAGTGCCACACGAATTAGTGTCAAAAACTTCATGGACGAATTTCCACCTTCGAATTGCAGCTGAATCGCAACAAAATCAACTAATTTCTGAAGTGAATGGTGGTTGATGATAAAAAATTAGTCAGTTACGACAACATCAAGAGAAAACAATAATGTTCGAATCGTGGTGAGGCGGCGCAAACGGTGGCTAAGCATAAATTAACGGCCTTTTGCAGTGAGTTTGGTGAGATTGGCAGGGAATCAGCTTTTATAAGCTGCTCTGTTATAGCCAAATTGTTAATGTGGATGTGAACCATCAACAATTTTATCGTCTGAATTAATTAATCACCCAAAAGCGCCCAGTGTTGGGCAATACTAAGGAATTGAGTTCCATCAGAACAAAGCCGGTTGACTTGTGTAACAAACATCCAAAGAGAGTTGTTTTCCCCCTCTTAAAAGAAATCTGGAGGATTTCGTTATTACATCACCTCATCTTCCTCTCACCATCGCAGTCATTCCATAGCACACACACTCATATTTGTGTTGAGTTTTTCTTTGATTGGACGCACACAACTATAGACATTCGTTAGAAGCTCCAAGAGGTTTTCGGGAAGTTATTATGATTTACCTAATAGTTCGGACTTGGCTGTAACTAATTATGACCTATACCTGTCTATGGCGATTTGGTGATGAAAAATTCGTACAATAGAAGGTGGTGAAAATCAGCTGTCGCAGTTTTTTTTGCCAAGAGGTACGAGAGTTTCTACGAGAAAGACATAATGAGTTATCGAACAAAATGGTGCATATTTGAGCTATATCGAGTTATTCTATCTATGTCAAATAAAGCCTTCAATGTTATGCAAAACTTTCGATTTCTTTATAATGCATTTTATATTTCGGCTTATTTTTGTCATGTAATATTTTAGAAATCATTATTAAATGTTCCATTTTCTGATAATAAGGAATCAGTAGTAACTTTAAAAATACTTGTACGGAATTTTGAAATCACGCTTAGAATACATTATGTGCTTTTACCTACATCAATAACTAAAGATACCACATAATTTAGCAAAAATCACTGTTTTGACAAATTGTCAAAATTAAGAATTAGATCGAATTTTGGAATGGCAACTGTATGCAAAATATGCGTCAGAATATGTGCAATAATAATATTGAATAAACTTAACTTTATCCCAACACCGTTTAAGCCACATTTATATAACATTTCTTCAAACTTACCGAAATTCGCGAATATTTTTAAAATATACGCTGCCATTTGCCTCAGCCTCTTTATTGGCGGCATTTATGTCGGCATAAATACGACTCATTTGGTCCTCCGTCAAATTGAACATGGCCAAAATCTGTTTACGATTATTGCCATCGACTAATTCGGTACGTATGGCCGAATCGTCGGAGGATGCAGCGGAACGTTTTGCCGGTGTAGCAAATCCGCCAGCCACCAGAGAGAGGCAACAAACGACGAATGAGGCAAGGCCGGTCACAAACATGGTGGTGGGGTTATTTTTTGTTTTTTAATTTCGTTAAATACAAATATGTTTAAAGTAGAAATCAAAAGTCTAAGGAAGTAGAAAAACAAAAACACTTTTTAGCACTGTTTACTAATTACACTCGTTGTTTTGTAATCTATAGGTTTCATAACGTTTCTTTTCTTAGATTATGAGGCAACTTGTTGTCCTTTTTTTATAGTTTGTTTTCACACCGTTCACTTTCGATTTTTCTATATTGTTCTTTCTCACAATTATAGTTTTTTGAATAATTTTTGTTCTTTTTGGTTTCTTTATAGCTGAATCACTGAAAAATTATAACGTTTGCGTTTTCTTTTGCAGTTTGGTTTGTTTGTCTTGACTCTAAGAACATCAAGTATAAAGTGATTTGCGCGAGGCGCTTTAAAAGACTTAAATAACATTTCTCTCGCATCTATCAGATTATGTACTACTACTACTCGTCGTCTCCATATGTATCGTATATACGATGCAAGTATGCGTGTGTGTGTGTGTGTGTGCGTGGTGGTGTGTACATAAGTTGCACGCCAACGACATCAACAACAGCCACACTCACAATGGCAACATTTTGTTGGTCTCTTGACTTGTGTGTTTGTTTACTTTTTGGTTTATACTAAAAATTCTTTTACTACACTCAGTCTGCCGATGCGATGATACTCGTGCCGCATGTATTCCTACCAGAAACATTTCCGAAAAATTTCACACACACTGACTGACTAATTGCATCGGGTGCACAGACATTGTGCACTGTAAAGAGCAGTGAAACAGCAACATTGGAACGGCAACGAAGGTGTTAATAAAATTCCCTCCACTCGCCCATGTGTTTGTTGATAACAGCGTACTGTTAGCTGTAACATGGCTATGTTAGCACGAATATTTACTCGTTTTGCTCGTGCTGTGCAGTCGTATTTTTGTTCGTGTTATGGGGGCACATAACAATGTTAAGCCTCCACTGCCGGTAATGCCAGCTGCTGGTTGGCTGATGCACTTGCAGTAGTAGTCGTATCGGCGCTGTGACCATTTAGGTTTGTTGTAGATGTGTTTATGTGCTGCTCGCTTATATGACTAACACAGCTGTGAGCTTACTATGAGTTGAACATAGCATAATTCACCTGTTATGTTTTCCTGAAGTGCTTTTCCTGTGTGATAATGTTTGTGCGTTAATTTGAATATGTTTGCGTTGGATTATTGCAATTGCGTTGTTATCAGATTAATTCAAAAATGCATTCTCATTGCAATTTCGACATTAATCGGCTATTTGAAACATGATACGTGTATTGAATTTAATACTTTTACACACTAAAAATTCTAAACATTTTATGAAAAAAAAAAAAAACGTAAACAACTCACAGAATTTATGACGTTTTGTTAAATGGCCAAAAGTTATTCGCATTAAGCAGAGTTGCAGTCTGGGTTTTCGTTATGCTATTTTTTCTTCAACGCAAATAACGAAAATGGTTTCAGTGAAACCTGAATACGGTCTGCAGAATGTCATAATAATATTATATTAAGCAGGA
>JAHXMU010000713.1:129520-139730 GCA_019455685.1 Philornis downsi | reverse complement strand
AAATTCCGTCGGATAGTTTGTCGCTTCATCCTCTTCGGTCACGCTGTTAACGGATTTGTACGAATGCAGTTCCCCAGCGATTTGACTTTGAATAATCAAATTCAAGTTATCGCCGTCTTATTCTTTGCTGCTAGTATTGCCCTTTCACTAATCCAATCGAGATGTTTATAATTTTGTGCAATGCCGGGGAACACTTTGGTGATGAGTTCCTCCTTCGACGATGTGGACGATGTGAGGTGGTGATTGTGCAGCGCGAACTTGTGCAATATGGGCACGTCTCCATCCATTATGTTCTGAGCGTTCCTCTTGCATTTTATTATCACGGACTTTCTGACTAATTATTGCACTACGTGTACGAAGTCCACGATTTGATCGTCTAATAGGTGGCATTTATCAAATAACTCTCCCTGAAATGGAATGAAGTCCTTTTTGACTAATCTTATTAAAAAGACAATTTTTTTTAAAAGCAAAAAAAAAAAAAAACTTACGAAATGAAGGTATCGCAATAAATGCCCGCAATCCAATAAGGTAACCTCACTTTTTACACGCAAACTTATTTTCTGAAAAAATGATCGAATTGATAAACATTGCACTAAATTTCAATTGATCGTACTGCTCGTACCGTTAATGAATGTGATACGCGATATATGAGTATCCGAATTCAGTGTAATAATACGCAAAACTCGAATCAATTGCAGCAAGAAAAATAGCACATTTGTTTAATGGAAAATCACAATGCGAAAAGTGCAGCTGTCAAATTGCGCTCAGTTTCAGCATTGAACGCAACACAGCGCCATCTGTTATTTGTCTCGTTAACTTCTCCACCCAAAATTCACGCAAAACTTATTTTATCACAATAAATTTCGTAATTTTCCGAAATTTTCTGAGCTTCACAACGAATTTTCCACTTTTATATCGCGCAAAATCATCAAATCATGTGAAAAATCAATTTTCGATTTTTTCAAATTTCCGACTTTTCCGGAGGGGTTTCCCAAAATTTTCTTTCGTAAAAACCTTCTCCAGGCAATTACAAACCATTGAGAAAAAATTTGAGCCAAATTGGTCCAGACGTTCTTGAGTTATGCGCTTACCAACACATTTAGCGATTCATTTTTATATTATAGAGAAGATTAATAGAATTGTGGTGACAATTTTTGTTATGCAATTTCCATTTTAATAGGAGTTGAGATAATAGAGAAACAGGACTACTTCCAATATAAGATCAGAATAACATTAAAATGATAAGAGATCTTATTCGTAGACATTAATTTGATACCAAATTTTGGCTTAAGTAATGAAATCATTCCGTTTTCACTGCATAATAGCGGTGATATTTAAAGAAAACATACATTTTCCAATTTTGTACTTCTGTGGCCATTATACGTTATAGATTATGTTGACCTGAAGAGCTTATTATCTTAAAGGAAAAAAGGAAAATTTTTAGGCTGTGACAGAGGGAAAGTCCATTTTCGAAAACGTTATACGTTATTAGCTTATACATTTTTAAGGGGTCCTAATAGGGATGGACGAATATTGACAGCTATGGTGATCAATTTTCGTTAATTTTCCTGACTTTTTTCCAGGCAATAAACAAAAATCATCATAGCATCACCGAACTGTACTTGCAGACTATACAACTTTATTACAAACCGGCAGCAGTACCTCCCAGTTTCCCTGGCCGTCCTTCTCAGTTAACTATTAATCATTAGGTGGCCAAATTCGACCCTGCTAGTTCAGCGCACAATCAGTCAAATACATTTGGTCAAAAAAATTAAAGATCTATTGAACACATTTCCGGTATTCGTGAGAGTGTGCAGAGTCAATTTCGCCCAGCTCACAAGAATTCACCATCACTCATGCATCAACTTAAAGAATGTTGTGGCGGTGCCTGGGTTTAGATTACGCATAAAATATCAGTAACTAAGGGGTTGAAGGAAAACAATTTCAGACACAGCTTAGTGTTCGATAACTGGATTTTAGGTGAATGAAAGCGTGTCTTGATGTCAGCAAAAAGTCATCCTCGGCGAGAGTGAGAAATGGGCTTCATCTCTGAAGAAAATTTTGTTCGAAAAATCAGCATTGAAAGCCTGTTGCTGTAGCACCCAATCAGCATATCCACAGCGTTGCGAATTATCAGCCGGCTTTAATTGTTGATTGAGTTGGACTCTATATGGATGGAGGTGCAAATCCAAATGCAAAATATGTCATAATGAGCCATAAGATAGGTCCAATTGCTGAGAAAGCCATGGAATCGGCAAATTCGGATTATCCGCTGCACTTTTACTAACAGAAGCGATATTTACGGCAGTGCGTACATTGAGATAATGCACAGGCCTGACCACATCAGTAACGCTTTCAGTTTCTTCTAATTTATTTATAATTTTGCAAATTCTTTGCACAGTAGATCGATTATGATGATCATAATCATCCTGTAATGCATGAAAAGTGCCTACGTTTGAATTGCCACTTATGTAGAAAGTTTTAACTATTTTTACACGTTGTTTGGTTATTAACAGCCTTGCTAGTGGGTTTGAAACCACTAAATGTATAGCCCGTTATATATCCTTTGACATGGCAAAAATTTAACAACCAGGAAGAATCGTCTAAGGTACCAAATGCCTTTTGAACAAATGTATTTCATGCCGTTTTAAGTCGATTGAGCGATGTCCATCCGTCAGACTGGCTGTTTGGTAGGCTAGCTGGTAAACACGATAAACTGCCATAAATTTGTATGGAACTATTTAAAACTTAGAGTAGCCTAATTTAGCATATCATAGCCTCGAATTGCAAATGGGTCGATATAGCCACCCATTTCTCCAGAAACCACCGATTTTCCTAAATACAATTTTGTTTCTTTCACTTCTAACATCTACACTGCGGCGATCTAAGTTTTTGTCATTTATTTTGATATAATAATTCTTTGTGAAATCAGAAGAAAGAGGAGACAGAGCGACTTGGATTTTTTCTGTTGTTTTAGCCTATAATTTTTAGTTAAATTTCAGCAAAGCGAACACGTAACCACGTCCCTTCTGTTGCCTCTCCATTTAACACATCCCATATGAATTATCTGATTTAATCCATATACTCTGTACTAAATGCAGTGCAATTCATCAATTCAGAGCATTTGCTCAACAAAAATATCGATTTACTACGCCTCAAGGCAAAAGGATGTAGGAGGTAATACATGTAAATAAGTTCCCCTGTCTGAAATTTCTGTAGTGGTTCTTGTGGCGTTTCCTTAAGTTGTAAGTCAATGCTACTAAGCCAATGTCCTTAAAATCAACAAAATCAATCAAATTCAGCCTGGTCTATGTGGCCAAGTTGTCGAAACTTGGGCTCCACAAATGCGTGCCACTCAGCTTCCACTTGAATGATGTCATATTCCTCACATAATGTTATCGACAGACCTTTCAAATATTGCAATCCACAAAATTTGTTGACACAACCTGTTTCATTCAAATATTAACATCTACCCGTTCCCATTGGAAATCACTTTATCTATCAGGAGCTGAATTATGTTTTACGTTAAATTGCATTGTGTTCTGCGGTCCCACTGTAAACAAAAATTAAATTTTTTTTGTTAACTAATATGCTGTCAGACACTGAAATGACCACAAACACACTTGGATATTCTAATTCTAATATCATTTGATTACACAGAGGTTTAAATTAAATAATCTGTATCTATTCTAAGCCAGACAATTTCCACCACAAGACCACAAAGTGGCTTAAGTGACGTGCAACATTGTTGTAAGTTTAGTCTCTATCTAAGCATAATAAATTAGAGCCTCAATTGGCACAGGGAGCTAAAAACAGTCTGGGTATTTGATTTACGCGCAAGATGTAAGTGTGACAAACTGTACAATGTATGTCGGAAACAAGTTAGCTGTGTACCCTGTATATGGGTCAAACTAAATAGTTTGCATATTATTAGGAATTAGAATTACCAGACAAATGTAAAGATTTATATTGCAATTTGTTTGTTTTCTTGCTTGGATTTAGTTCACGACATTAAGTGATTTCTATTCAAATGGAAACATTTTAATAACATGACAAACAATCATGTTGGGTTGATAGTAAATTAATGATGACCATAATCTGGTTAATAAATAATTTACAAATTTATTGGCATAACTCAGAATAAATGCGCATCACATATCCAACCATTCTCATCCCTTAGACTTGGTTTCACGTTTGCCAAAGAAATGTTTACTTTTATCTGTTCAATTTTCAAAAGTTCTTCTTGAACTTATAGTTTCTCTTTGCTGACGTTATGAAGATAAAATCTCAACTGCAAAATACACAAATCGATGATTTTGCAAAAGAAATATAAAAGATAAAAGTTATGACAGTTTGTATGAAAAAATTGCTTTGTTATTTTGTTCGTGTCACTTTAGAAAACTAACATGTGATAAAAACAGGATGCAGGATACAGAATACAGGATACAATTGGCCGCAAAAATTGTTAATAGATAAACAATAGATATTCTACACTGTTAAACGAAATTATTATTTTAGTCCGAAGTTGGTGAAATTGTTTTGTAAAAACATTTGCTTTAATAAATATTTATATTACAGGTGGTGCAAAGGTTTTCCAATCTGTTACGTCCAAAGCCAGTTTTTAACAATTGCCGTTTCCTAATTTTCGGATAAGTCAATTTTTTTCCTTCAATATTAGTTTCCACTTCCTTTAAAAAAATATAATATAATTATCATTTAGTGCATCTTTTAGGTTGAAGGTGGCGTGGTAGTTAGTACACATGAATATTTTGATAGCGTGATCGCGAATTCCAATCCCGATACAGCCATCTATCATTATTTGATATGATTATTTGATTATTTGATAACGAATACTTTAAGTAGTCGAATAATTAACAAGTCTAATAAATGATCCTCAAACTGTGATCTTCGGAAACATGCTTAAACTATAAATATTATCGGATGAACTTAACTGAATTTGAGAAGCTCTCATATATCCACATATTAGGTGCACAACCAGAATAACACTGTTTTTTTTTATACAAATTCAACTTTATTATGAAAACATGTTTACAAATGATTCATTAAAAGTATTGCCCATCTCTGGCTACTACTTTTTCCCTTCTTTCTGGCAAAGCTTGAATTCCCTCACGTTAAAACTGGCAGAACTGGCAAGAAGATCTTTTTCGATTTTTTAATTCCAGTACTTTGGAGAGAGTCCATTAACCACCAAACCGATTGTTATTTCTGTTTGACAAAAGTTGCTGGATTTAATATGTGAATAAAATTGGAAATAGAAGATGATTATGAATGGAATTGGGTGCTTGAGTCGCAGCTGATTGATTGCAACTGGGCAAATGGACTGTTGTTGTTCTTGCTGCAATTAATTATATGTGATGATCGACACTGCACCCGGTTGGAAATTTCCAGAGTAGGTTGTGGACTGTACTTTAGTTTTGAGGTAATCTTCTATGCCGCTGGGAAGGCAAGTCGACCTGCTGATGAATGTTGTGGCGCCTTTTAATCAAATAATTTCTCAAGAGATTTGAGAAATTAATTGGTTGTAGGTTGGGAAATAAAAGAAATTAAAATTGTTAATTTCAATTCAATATATGTAAGTATATTTGGGAAGCTGTGGTGCTTACCGCTTGAGCTGTGCAGAGTAACTAACTTTTGGTTTTTACAATTTATGGTAGTTACAAGTGTAATTTTTGGCTTTCGTTAAACATTATCTGAACAATTATCTTAGGAACAATTCACAATATCTTTACCCCAAAAGGGGCAAAAAAGGTAGTATAAAGCACAATTTGATTTAATCTTATATTAGGTATGTTCATGGAAAAATTCATTTTAAATTCATTTTTAAATTCCATTTTTAACAAGTTTTTATAAAAATATGAGTTATAAACATTATTTATAACAAGTATTTATTAAAAGATAAGTATAAACATTACGTTTATACAATATGTAAAGTCGAAAAAAAACATTACTTTCGCGAATGTCCCATCGGCTTCCAAACCAGTTCAACGTCTACCAAATGATCCATTACCAGTCATTCCCAGTGCTACGAGCAGTGACTCCGAAACATTTTCCACCAGTAGTGGTAGTTTGTATCAGGCTGATGATGAATGCCGTTTAGTGACTCAAGCTGAGCTGAATGATCTAATACGGAATTTACATTTAACGAAGCAGGACGCAGAATTTCCAGCTTCACGCATGTAGCAGTGGAAACATCTTGCACATGGGACAAAAGTAACAATCTATAGAGATAAAAGCTTGGAATTGTCAGCATATTTTGAAAAGCAACACTCTATTCTATGCTGTTCTGATGTTGATGGTTTATTTCAAAAACATGAACCAGCCATATGACAAAACTGAATGGAGATTATTTATTGATGGCTCTAAATACAGTTTAAAGGCTCTTCTTTTGCATAATGGGAATGAAAAACCGTCCACACCAATTGCTCATGCCGTCAGTACAATGGAAAATTACGAATCAATGACAGACATTTTGATATTGCTGAAATACAACGATAATAAATGAAGATTTGTGGTGGCCTTAAGGTGTGTGATTTAAATTTACTTGTAAATATAGTATAGACCATCGTGAATAACTGTAAATTAATCTGTTTCAGGTCATTGGTTTGTTGACTGGTATGCAAGGAGGTTTCACACAATGTTATTGCTTATGGGATAGTCGCGTTACATCGCATCATTACGTCAGAACAGAGTGGCCAAAAAGAATTAAGTATTCTGCAGGAAAATAAAACACTTCAAATAAACCATTTATCGGTCCGAACGACTTCTATCTTCCGCCGCTGCACATAACATTAGGCCTTTTTAAGAACTTTATCAAGGCTCTGGATAGAGATGATGCAGCATTTAAATATTTGTTGGCGGTTTTTCCTAAAATTTCATATGCTAAAATCAAGAAAAGGCTTATTTGTTGGCCCTCAGATCAGGAAGCTATTGAATGATGACAATTTTTCACAATGTTTATTAGAGAAAGAATATGCAGCCTGGAAATCTTTCAAGAGCATCGTGATCAGTTTTCTTGAAAACAATAAGAGTGAAAACTACAGACAAATTGTTGCTGAATTATTGAAAAACTATCACGAATAATTTGCACGAATGTCACTCAAATTGCATTTTCTTCATTGGCATTTAGATTTTTTCCCCACAAAACCTAGGTGCGGTGAGCGACGAACAGGGGGAAGGGTGCTCATCAAAATTTAATCAAAACTGAAAGAAATTATCAAGGATTTTGGGACAAAAGCATGCTGGGAGACTATTGCTGGTCCCTGATATGTAAAACCGAACCCACAAAATACAAACGAGGTTGAAATAACGGCGTTCACTTTAGAAAATTCATTGATTTTTAAATAAACCAATAATTTTTTATGTAAAAAACCAATAAAAACGTTTTTTTTTTTTTTGTATCTCGAAAACCTGACGTGATAGAGAAACTCCAATTACAGATTCAAATTCAGCCCATCAAATTATTTTAGGAAAGATATTTGGTTGGTCCAGTCCAAAACCTTGTACGCTAGCTTAAGAGGAGGGGAATTGTGTTCCATCCAGACAACTCCAGGTCACTTATATTGACACACACACATCTCTAGAAACTCCAAAAGCTTGGACTGAAGATTCTTATGCATCCATCATATAGTTGATTACCACCTGTTCCTGTCTATGGGGAATGATTTTGGTGGAGAAAAATTCGCCATCATAGAAGCTTGTGAAAATCGACTGTCCCATTTTTTCCTGCCAGTATGAACGACATTTTCTATGAGAGACGCATAGTGGAATTACCTTCGAAATGACAATAAGATTTAAAAAAACGGTGCACATTTGACCTACATCGGATCATTCTAACTATGCTAAATAAGGCCTTTAATGTCACGCAAAAATAATGGATTTCTGTTTATTACATCTTTAACCCAATGAAGGCACTTTCTTCGGAATTACAGAAGAACCATTGATTCCTGCAAAACTGACTAATTTTTAGGTACAGTACCGTAAGAGGCGTGGCGATACAGTTCATTTTCATTAGTGAAATTAAGTTTAATCAACGCAATTTAGTGCAATCCAGCTAAAAAAATAATCTAAGAACATGCATAAGTATTTTGTACGAGAGCCATCTGATTTCTTAAAATTTTACTACTCATTAAAATTGACATATAAATAAACTGGCGTAATGTAAGAATTAGAGGTCACACGGCGAAAACGCAATTTCGAAGAATCTCTCTATTCGTGTCAGAAAAAAGTTTGATTATAACTGTTTGAAAGAGATGATATGAGGTAACTAAATAAATTTTTCCCGGATTTCTTCGACCATTTTAAATTAAAACAATGTCCAAGGTTACTATTATACAATCTGGTTCACTGCAGGCTATCAACTATAAATTATAGAAGAAGGATTAAATTTCTTGAAATCGCTTAATTTGTGTTGAAGGTTCCAGAAGAGAAGAATAAATGGGTTAACTCGGTAGTTTGTTTATGGGAACTGCCAGAAGGATGGTTTCTTTGCCATGTATTATCCGATATACAAAGGATTAGCTTACCGAAGTCTACAAATTAAGAGTGTAGAGAAAAAAATAAATAATTGTGGAAATTTGAACAAATTGTGTGGGAGGTACAACTGGATGAAATACACAAATCTGTATTAGGTGCGCAACTAAGTTCCCGCTGTTTGCAAATAGATGGCGTCAGCTGTAAGTGCTAGTCGATTCTACCATAACTTAGACGTCATGAACCAAGCGTAGGCATAATGTAAACATACCGCCTCGACACAATAGTGATTTTCTTTTGACGTCATGTTCTTTTGGTTATGTGAACATGTAGGTTTTTGTGCCAAATAATGGACCTGTGCGCGAAGTATTGATTTTCTTCTATCAATCGAACAAACCGGCAGCTGAAACTCATTGAGAGCTTCAAAACGTTTACGGAAATGCTGCTTTAAGTGAAACAGCGTGTCGATATTGATTCCCTCGCTTTAAAGATGGTGATTTTGATGTTGACGACCGTTCGCGTGAAGAAAGAGGAAAAACCTTTAAAGATACTGAATTGAGGGCATTGCTTGATGGCGATCCATGTCAAACGCAAGTAAAGCTTGCTTCAGTATTAGGAGTTACCCGCCAAAGCATTTCCAAGCGATTGAGCGCGTTTGGAGTGAATCAAAAGAAAGAAACTTGGGTTGAGGCCAAGGGACCTTGAGCGTCGTTTTTTCGCCAGTGAACAATTGCTTCAGCGACAAAAAGGAAGGGGTTTCTTCATCGTATGGTAACGGGTGATGAAAAATGGGTTCATTACAGAAATCCAAAGAAAAGAAAGTCATGCCCGGCAATGCTTCTACGTCGTCACCTCGGCGGAAGTTATAGAGGTAAGAATATGCGGGTTTAGTTGGTAATTTTTATGGGAGGTACCAAAAAGGGGCATTGTTACTGGATCGATTGTAGAAAATTGCAAACAATGTAATGGCTACATATGTAGACTACTACAGCTTAGTAATTATTGACTGAATTTCGAAGGCGAATTTGTGTGGGACCTACAAGAAAGATTCGGTTATTCCGAGATCCTACTTTGCAAACTCTCTACGTTTGTCAAATTCGACTAAATGTAATGAAACTAACCGGAAGATATGAAGCTGATAGTATACGGATCGGTCAATTGAGGGGGAGGTCGATAGAGCCCACTTATAATCCTTGACTACGATCTGGGAAAATATTATACTGTAATAAGTTTCAAGAAGTTCTATAAAGATTTATACCTGTTAACGTGTTTACCATTCAGTCGGCCAGCCAGACAAACGAACATCTCTTAATCGACTTAAAAAGTACATCGCTCAGTCGACTTAACCCCTTCTGCATGTTAAATTTTTGCCATAACAAATCATATAAGTTTTTATACCTCCAGGTGAAGATATGAAAATTGAGCATATCAAGGGTCGTGGTTTTCACAAGTTTTATCAGGGATAAAGAAAAAATGCAAGGAAAAGAATTTTATGTTGCTGCAGTCTACGAATGGGGAGTTATATGGGAAGCTGTGGAATCCATTTTCATATTACGAGGACGGTTTCAAAGCTATCAGACCTAACAAAAAATACACAAAAAAAAAGTTGGCAAAAATTTTCTTTATTTTTGAACATAATATCCTTTTAGCTCGATACATATTTTCCCACGATATTCATTTCATTTCATTTCATTTCATTTCATTTCATTTCATTTCATTT
>JAHXMU010000713.1:31658-129510 GCA_019455685.1 Philornis downsi | reverse complement strand
TTCAACGAAATGTAGTTTGCCAAATAATAAGATAGCAATCTGCATAATTTTGTGACCCTTTTCCAATGCTGGTCCTCTTAATGCATTTTCAAATTATAATAGAATGCAAGAGAGAATACCATCAAACTGCTGCCATTAAAAACGGCAGAGGTTGTTAATTAAATGCAGTTGCATCCAAAGCTCTTGCCTGAATAAAAAAAAAACGGTTGGAAAAGAACTCAAGGGAACAGTGCCCAAAAATAAAAACGCAGTCATTAAAAAAATTTGTGCCAAACGCATTGAAACTGAAAAATATTCTGGCCATAACATTGAGGTAAAGGAGATTTCATCCATTCTTCCAGTTGCGTTTAATGTTTGATGTTGTTTTGATAGTTTGATTATGGCTTCTGTCTGGACTTTGCGCATGCGAACCGCCTATGCTGTCCGAGTGTTTGCGAGATGTATTACGACTTTTGCATTAGCTACTGTGTCTGCTTGTCAAGATTTCTTCAAAAAATGCAGTGGCCAAACATAATTATGGCTGATAAAAAAAAAAACACAGCCGCAGACAACACTAGAAGCAGCAAGAGCAGTGGCAAATGTCTGTCTTTCTGTGTGCATGTTTGCCACAAAAATATTGAATGAATGAAGCAGGAAAGTCAAATTGTGCATGTTTAACATTTATATGAACAGACGTAGTCATTCAACTGAACATACAATCATGCATTTTGTAGACATGAGTTAAGTGCATAAAATGCATCATTGCACAGTGTGTCAAAATTGAGTAAACTGTACATTCTTCTGCACTTTTTATTCAAGTGTGTGATATTGGTGAGAAAATACCGCACATGGTATCTAAATATTTCGCAACTTATTATACGTACTTATTTGGAATGGACTTTCTTATCTATTGTACGTTGCACCCAATCCCAAGCGTTTCAGTCTTCTGCGCTTTTTCTCCAAGTCGTCACATCACATTTCGACAATATTTCATCCAATCCCAAGCGTTTCGGTCTTCTGCGCTTCTTCTCCAAGTCTTCACACCACTTTTCGACAAGAATTCAAAAGCCTGTCCTTCCAATGAAATTTTGTTCACCCTCTCTGCGCTGTCTATTGAGCTGGCTGTCAAACCCTTTTGATGCTGGCGCATTTAGATCCATCCGCACACCATGACCCAGCCAATACTATCACTCTGATTCATCCGCTTGTGTCATTATCCAGGATTTTACGCCATACGGCAAGATAAGTAAAACCAACGTGTAGTACAGATATCGTGAGTGGGCTCTATCATTAAATGGTTTGCTTAGCCCATAGTAATATTTGTTAATAAGCAACATCTATCTTTATTACATTCACAGCAGGGTCGAGATAAAAGAGGTTATCCACCACTCCAAAGTTATATGCACATTAAAAAAAGAAACTTTGTTTTGTCCTCGTTTATCACCAGATACATTTTTAGTGATTCCTTCTCAATGCTGGAGAAGACTGCAGTAACATTTTTCTCCGAAACTGTCTGTATCATCGGTATACTAAATTAGCATACAACATTTATTGAAGATGATACGAGTCGTGTTAACTGCAACTTTGGTGATTATAAACATCAACAATAGTATGTTGAATAGGCCACATCTTAGGCTGCCGGCCTGTCTGAATTCTTTATAATCCACGAAAAGATTTGATGCTTGTCATCTGTTTTTCTTCGATCTTCTCAGAACTTGCGATAGCGTCAAAATCTAAATTAACCTTTAGTTTGCCGGCTCTAAAGCCACACTAATAAGGCGCAGTGAGTGGTGATCCGAATCCAAATTAGCTTCGTGGATGAGACACACGTCCCTGACATTAGAAGCAAACTCTCCATCTATTACCACATAATCGATCTGGTTTCTCGGATTATGATTAGGACACTCCCATGATGCCTTGTGAATGTCTATATGCGGAAATCTGATTTCACCTACTACCATGTTATGCGACGCAGTGAAAGAAGCCCATCTGAATCCTTTTTCGGAGGTTTTGCTTTATGCTCTGAATTCCCTACCTACTTTAGTTTTTTTCCTTGTCCTGTCTATCGAATCTCCTGGAAGGCGGTGATGTCAGTTTTATATTTATCAACGACATTCCGCTAATAGGATTTCTGTTTCATTGTTGTGTTATCGAAGATGAGGGTCAAACGAGTACAGATGTAGTTTGAAAAAAATTATTTTGGTGAAAAGTGGCAACTCTATAAAACATATATTTTAAGTTTCAAGACGCCACGTCGTATAGTATTTTTATTTGAGCCATCAAAATAAAACGATCTTAGTGAATTTGAAAACATGGAAACAATTGTTCAGCGTTATGTAGTTCAATATTTCCATTTGAAAGATCTCAGTCCAACCAATATTAAAACCGAGCTAGATTCTACTCTAGAGGAGTCTTCGTTTACGACTGTAAAATATTGGGTAGCAGAATTTAAACGAGGCCGTACGAGCTGCAAAGACGAACACCGTAGTGGTCTATCAATTGGGGTGACCACGCCAGATGCTAGGCACGGTTAAGAAAATCCACAAAATGGTACTGGACGATCGTCGGCTTAATATGCTTCAGCTAGTCGAAATGATATGCATTTCAAAAAGTGCTATACGAGTATTCGTATATTGACCGAAGATTTGAAAGACGGGTGCCACGCTTGCTTTCAATAGACCAAAAACACCGTCGGGAAGATGTTTCAGTAGAGCGTTTGGCGATCTTTCACTACAATAAAGTCGAATTTTTGCGTCTTTTTACAACCATGTGTGAGACATGGGTTCACCTCTTCACACTTGAGACAGTCAAAGCAATAGACTGGAATGTTAGAATCGTGTCCAAAAAGGCGAAGAAGGTTCTATTTGCAGGCAAGGCGATTGCGTTTGTTTTTTGGGATGCGGATGGGATTATTTTTATTAATTATTTTCAAAAAGGAAAAATCATCCAATATTTGCTAATTTATTGCAGCGTTGAGGTGATGAAATTATGGGAAAAATACCGTATTCGGGGAAAGGGAAAGTGTTGTTTCATCAAGGCAATGCTTCAGTTCACAGATTCATGCGTTGGAATTGCTTCATCACGCTCCTTACACGCCAGATTTAACTCCCTCGGCCTATTTTTTATTTCCAAACTTGAAATAATGGCTCGGTGGTAAAAGATTTGCCCACAATGAAAAGGTGGAGTCTGCGGTTAATGGCTATTTTAAGAAATTTGATAGTTTTTACCATAGACAGGGTATAGAAACTATTGAACGTCACTGGAAAAAGTGTATCGAGTTAAAACAAGAATATGTTGACAAATAAAAAAAAATTGTTCTCAACTATTTTGTGTCTTCTTTGCTAGATTTGATAGTTTTGGGATCGTCCTCGTACCTGTTGACCAAATTTATTTGATGGCTATGGCTGGCTGGTGAACACGATAGCGGTTGGAAATTTGTAGTAAACTTATCAAAACTTATCAAATATTTTGACGGATAGTGGCTGGGGATTGTAAATGGGCTGTATCGACCGTCCCGTATAAATTGATCGAATTTTAAGAGGTTAGTTTTCCCTCTGTACGTCTACATTCGTGGAATGGTTTTTTCGGCTTTATTTGAAAAAAACGGCCGATTAACCTTCTGGAATCTTTCAAACAAATGATCCATATAAACCATACGAGTATATATTTAGTTTCATATCTCTTATATGGTTGCACTGAATTTAGTCAAATTTGCCAAACACTGAGCGATTACTAAATTAAGATCTCACAATGAAACTGAACAGCATTGTTAAACCGCTTCAGGTACCAATCATGCATATTGGACGATTTTCCGAAACCAAATATTTGCCTGTAGCCTGCATTAGCCAAGAATGTTTTTCATATATTGACTTATAATTCTCTGATACCTTCCATAGATATTACCAAATTAGGTTCACATATTTCCAATAGGTATACAGAATTCATTCAAATTCGTCACAATTGCAATTACTTAGATTTTTCAATTGTATGACATTATAATGCTTTGTAAAATCTTAAAATGATCAATAGGATAACCATGCTTTCTCTGTTAACTCCCATACAAATTTTATAATTTTACCCGCATATTCCTGGATTCGTATCCTTAATTTAGTTGCGCTAAATTCAGTATAATTTAGTGCGCATCAGGCGTTTAATAAACTTAGTTCAGTTAATGGAAATATACGAGTACAGATGATGCTGGGTGACGCTACATGTAAGACAGTTCATCTGACTGAAATTTCTATATTGGTTTCTAATGAAACTAATGTTTCAACGAGCCTCTTTGGCTCGCTCCCTTATTTTTGTACAAATTTTATACAAATGAAGGGGGACATTGGCTAAAGGAATGTGAAAATCAGTTCATTTGGCTGAAATTTCAGTAATGATTTTAGTATTTTCCAATAATTACGCCTATTATTGGGCTTTACTGTTAGAGTAATATAATTTTGATTGATGGTATGCCTCCATACCCAAATTGAAGGTCATCACTAGTTGTTTCACACAGTTTTCCATACCACTGTTCGGCATCATCATTATCGTTATCATTATTAGCATTCGTCAAGAAAAAAATTGTATAACTTTGGATGGTGTCTGCAAAGGATATGAGGAATTTTGCATATGCTCGGTGGCTGTATGAGCATATGCAGTTTAGCCAGTCGTCTGCAATCTACAAAGGGGACTCGAAAAAAAGGTATCGTTATGACAGAAAAGTACCGGGTTTGTCAAAATTCTTTTTGTCGCTACGTTGCCACGACTGTCCTTTATACTGATGCAAAGTTTGAGAGTGATCTGCAGTTTAGTTTTTTTACGTTGCTCAATTTTGTCAGTTCATCACAGGTGTGTTTTGCAATTTTGTACTGAAGAAAACTTTCGAATGAAAAATTTCTGCTGCAGATGGAAGTTCGTTTGCCGAATCATTGAAAATATTACGGAAGTCACCGTAAGCCTTCCGTTGACTTTACCGAAAACATGGTCTCTGCTCGGCCATTAACGTCTTCAATTGAAGTTAAAATAGAAAAGTGATGGAAATTTTGACTGAAAATCGTCATTTAAGTTTAAGGGACTGTTCCAGATGACTGTATTAGATGTTGGTTCTTTCTGTCTTGTTATATGGCGCAAAATATTGGGTTATAACGCAAGCAGATGAATCAGTACTGGCAGTTTTCGGGAGGAAACAGCGCATGAACAATGAGCTGTATGAGCTATATACCTACATCGACGTGGTCAAACGCATTAATATACAGAGATAGGGTTGGCTGGGTCATGTTGTGCGGATGGACCCAAATGCTCCGGCACGAAAGGTTTTCGACAACGAACTCGATGGACGGCGCAGAAGAGAGCGACCAAAACTTCGTCGGAAGGACCAGGCTTTTGAAATACTATTGAAACTTGGTGTGACGAATTGGAGGAGAAGCGCAGAAAATCGAAGCGCTTAGAATTATTTTCTACGGGTGACGAATAATAGATAAGTATGTTTTTTTTAATCGTCACCTAAGAAGAAGAAGAAGTTTAAGGGAATCAAACTGTATCATTTCACATGATATGAAAAACGCATTATAACTGCTGATGAGACTAATCAGTTGACAAGCAAAGTGAGCTGAAACTGAAGAAAGAACATGTTAAAGACAGTTAAAAATCATGGTAACGTTGAGTGTTTCCTTTGATAATTGCCGTGTTGTGCACTCGAAATCCTTTCCAGAAAGTCAAACAATAAAGAAGGAATACTATTAAGAATGCACATCGTCTCACAGGGCTATTATTGTGTACGAATTTATAGCCTAACCCCAACAAATATCATCGAGCACCCTGATTTTTTTCTCTTTCCATAACTTAAATGATCGCCTCGAAGCTCACGTTGTCAGTCAATAGAATAAATAGAAGGGAACTGAATGAAGTCATTTTCAGAAAACACATTTTGGATTATTCGCTGCGGTCTTCTTTATATGTATCAGTTTTATTTTCAAAATTTTAACTGTTAGTGTGTCCAATACCTGGAATGAATTAAGTTGCTTTAAGTTGGAACAATGTTAGGAAATTTTGCGAACTTATTTCCAAGGGGATTGGTCGGGTGTTATCCAATTGTGTGAAAGGAAAAAAATTATTCGATATTATGCACCCATTACGTGTTCCGTACGTAAGTATAAGTGAAAATTTCACGAGAATGGTTTGTTAGAAGGCAACACTTATAGCTCATAGCAATGGTTTGGTGTATAGTCACAAGAAAGTAGCTGCCATGACTGGGAATTCTATCCAGGAATTACAAATGACCATCGATCTCAACTATTCTACGATTTTCGCACGATTACCAGCCTCATGAGAATTTTGCACTTATATCTCGAATTGTTGGTTTGCAAGGTCCAGGTTGATAGGAAAAACTGCACATGATTGCCTAGAAGCCAATGCATTGGCTGAGAGTGTCAATTTGGTGCGGATTTTAGAGTGATCGTACAATTTTTTGTTTTTGAAAATATTACTGGAAATGTCGATTAGATCAGGGGAGATCGCTACACAGTTATGATTACCGACTTCTTTGGAGACTGAAATTGATGATAAGATTTAACCAATCTTTGGTTTCAACTGGATTATACAGCATGTAAAAAAAATCGATCTTTTCTATTGTGTGAAATAGGCCTTTTTGACGATAAGAACTGGCCGCTTCGGTTTTGCGATTTGATATCGTTTGACTTTTGTTTTATATATAAACGAAACATACGAGTATTTTACATCTTTTCCCAAATACTCGTAAGATGTAATTGGTTCACGAGTTAAAACCTAGTTAACGTTAACGTTACTTGTACGGCATCCTTTAGAACTTATGAGCAACAGACAAGTAGAGCTACATTGGCTTAAATACTCATGCGTGATTTGCCTATTATGTCGCCCCTGGATTGGTTGCAGAAGTGGATCCTCCTGAGGTAGTTTTCGAAAAAAACTTCGGCCCAATGACACCTCCAGACCATAATGCTCACCAAACAGTCCCTTTTCCTTATGTAGTGGCTTTTCCACATTCACTTCTGGGTTCTCAGAGCCCCTTACGCGACAATTTTGCTTTGTTCGATTGAAAGCCCACATTTGAATCACCACTTTTACTGCAAAAGTTTTAGCTACTTCTAGGCGTTCTTCGGTTGTTAAATGATCCATTTTCGTAAATGGCAAAGCTTTCACTAAATAAATAACACTTCAGTTGACAAGTATCTAACAGCTGACTGCCTTACCAGAACGGCAGCAAATCAATAATTAGTTAGAAGACTAAATTTTTTTCGATACCTGAAAAACCTGTTGGACCTAGTGAAAAAAAAAAAAACCCGTTCTATGTTGATTTCAATGCTTATTGATCTTCACGGCAACTAATTCGAAAATCAATAGAGCCATTTCCGATGATAAATTTACTTTTTCCCCCCTCGCAACTTAAGTAATAATAAAGACTTGCTATAATTGCCTTGACTGCCGAACAGAAACCGCATTTATAAAAAATACTTGCATTCCATCCTCCGCATCGCAACTAAATGCTCTAGAAATTATTCCATCCTGCCAAAATGTCATCATATTCGAATGGTAGACAGCTATCCAGGCAAACACCTGAGAATAATATCAAACGGAATCGTAGTAGTTGTACTGGCTACTTTGTAAGAGGCTTCCACTTCCATTCTACTTTCCTTAGCGTAACTGAACTTCTCTAGAAATAATCCAGCATATGTAAAAATCCGCCAAAAAATCATCAGAATCGCATGAATAGTATAGGGAATTATAGGTACCGGTATATTAAGCTTCCATCTGAAATACCTGATGAACAATCTGTCCAAATTTCATTAAAATCGAATGGACGGCATAGGAGTTTATACGTGAAACACGGACATATTTGATATTATAAGTTACTTATATTTCATATGTCTGTGTGTTGCACATAAGCCTCTACAACGCTAATGCAATTATGATGAATCTATGACAGTTTAATCTTTAATCGTCTGGAGAGGTTTCTAAATGATGGGTGCATAAATGAAGAGATCATGGATAATGTGTACGAGTACCTTAAGTCGAACATAGTCCAAATCATTTGTTAGATATAGCTGGACACTGTTGACAAGGCTTTGGAAATTTCTTTTTGCAGGGTGCGCTGCTGCCAATCCACCCCAAAGTAGCCACATAGATAAAAGTTTTGTAGCTAATGAAATGGGAATGTTTGCCGTTATGCTAATATATCCAAAAAGTAAGATCAAATCTAAACATTATTATATTATTATTATTTTTATTATTATATTATATTTGTTATATTTATTATTGTTATTATATTTAATAGCATAGTGTGTCAAATTACGCATCATAAATGTAATTAATATTTGAGTTAGGTTTGGTTTTTTTACAATGCAGAAGAGTCATTTCGGCGATTTTTATAATATGTGATTTTCTTGAGTGAAGGAGTTGCATTAAATATTGTATAAGAAATTAAATTTCTACTGCGTAAATATTCAGAATGGTGCAGAGCCCTCTGGGGTTTAACGTGAAAGCCTTACCCACGGACACACTGGGCATATTATAATGCGATTGACAGCGTCCCCCTGGAATAGCAAAGTTAAACTTGGACTATCTAGGTATGGGGGCTGACAATTTTGGGAGGATGCTACCACAATTGTCAAGCCTTCCTACCTCAGCCAGAAGACCAAATTGATTATGTTAGCATGGAACATAATCCCCATTGGCGCAGATGAGTCTGTAGCACCGGGTAGCAATGCAACTCCACATTCGAGCACAAAATCTCTACCAGCGAATTTGGTTTCCACCACAACCGGCGTGACGCTCCCACTGGGGGTTCTACTCCAAATGATTAGGCGGGAAATCAGTCCCGGAGCCACCTGACCCCCAGGCTAATGGCCAAACTCGCCGGTTGGAGCAGCGTAGCTAAAGCAAAAGCGTGATTTATACACCATACTTCACGGAATTGGTCGACCTGCAGCAAAACAGTCTAAGAGTCTAAAGATGAACAAGAACAAATTGAGGCTAAAGGCGCTACGGAAGATGATAAAAGAAGTCCACGTTTGACAAATTATAGTTTTAAAGCTCAAAAGCCATCTTTTAACAACTAAAGACGTTGCCAATGATGTAAGCATTTTGAATTGATGGATAGATTTTGAAAAAAATGGAGTTGACACCATTTTAAAAAACAGTTTGAAGCTCAGAAATGCCACATCTTGACTGGTAACGGAAGCATTAAATTCTTCGAAAACTACTATCGCTTTAAAATTTGTAAAGAGATGGTTTTAGCTACAGCATTGAAGTCGCTAAAAATTAAAGTTTTTCGATTATAGCGCTATAGTGCATGAACTTTTTCCACTGGCCCAAACTGGTAACAGGGAATGTTATTTTAATGGTATGCATCGCTTACGTTAGGCTAGAAAAGAGGCTCGATTTTGGGACCACAATACTGCGCCATTTTACAACAAATTGTCTCTATGTGGGCCAACTAATTTCTCACCACATCCAAGGTACCCGCTTATTTAGCACTTTCTGACTTCTGGTCACTTTGTAATCCTTGAAAAAGCTGCTCCGGTGATGCAGTTTTGAATCACTTAGAGAGATGCAATGTAAATCTAAAGTCCGTAGTGAAATATAACTGTCATACTTTGAGGATTGAAAAAAAAACGTTGGCATAAATGTACTTTGTCTGGGGTGACGAATACTTTGATGGCGATGAAAAAGATTTGGGCAAGATTTTGAAACGATACCTATTCTGTGAATACCCTGTGCATACGTACGAGTATGTGCATTTGTGTTGTTCGTGTGTATATTTTAGATGTTGTTGCTTTTCGTCCTCTCCATTTGTAAGTCAGACTGTCTGGCCTGGCGAGACTACAGACCTGGCCAGATCTGTGTTATGCCTTTGGCCTACTAAGCCCTGTGTTTGCATGATTTGTTAAATGATGTTTGCTGCCGGCATTGTTGGCGTCGTTGTTGTTGTTGCGGCAGCATCGTTTTCCACGTCAGCAGCCAACAGCTAAAACATCATAAAAGACAAGCAGTCTAGCCACAGGTCTCATGTTTGTCTGGTCGGTTGGCTGGTTATTAGCTGGCACCCCGTAAATACCTCCGGACATGCACACGAACCGCTGTAACACATATGCAGGCGACTCTAGACTGCGTCTGGACCATATTTGTACATGAACCAACCAATGGAAGTATTAAATTTTAAACTTAAAAAAAAAAAAACAACGAAAATGACAATAACAACACTGACGGACTTGTTGTCTGCGTCTTTAACAGCAACATCACCTTTTTCTCTGTTCTTGTCTGTACTTCCATACGCACGTCCGTCCGCTCGTCGTCCATCCATCCGACTCTGTGTCTGCCTGCTTGTTTGTTTGCATAAACTTCAACTGTAGACATTTAGCAGACAGACTTGAGTTGCACTTGTTACGTTGTGGTTGTTGTTGTTGTTGCTGTAGTTGTTGCTCATGAGACTTTACACTTTAGTGTTTTTTTTATTTCCTTTTTGGGTTTTCATTTAGAGCCCTAACAATAATCGTTAAAATACACGCCTACTTAGCACCGCCGTTTGCCCGAAAAAAGATAAAAACCAAAGAGGAGATGAAAACGACGGAAAACGAAACCGCCAGATGCCCATTTGTGGTAGCTGACGAAAATTGAGTGCAGCAGCAAATATGAAACGCTTAAATGTACAACAAACTCGGGGCAATGCAACAAACCTTTAAGAACTTTGAGCAATTAGCTTCTGGTCTTTGCATTCCTGTAAAAGAGCAGGGACGACATAAAGTCAATCACGGTAGAACTTGCAGCATACTAGGGTGGCTTGCGTTCATAGTATGTGATAAATCGAACTACGCAATCTCTTTGGTAAAGGACATTGGGCACAGTGTTTAAGGTGTTTAAAAGTTCACTTACTTACTGGTAATTCCAATGTCCTAATAAAGGACATTAGGCATAGTGTTTAAGGTGTTTAAAACGTCACCAGCTCTTTAAACACCTGAGTGGGTACGGTAAAAATAGCCGATCTAACAAAGAGGACACAAAAAAATTCGGAAAAAATTTCCTTTATTTTTCTACTTAATCTCCTTTTAGATCGATAGATAGAGTTTCCAACGATATTCAATAGCTTCTATATCCTGTGTAGAGTAAGAACTGTCAAACTTCTTAAATCATCAACCGCAGACTTCACTTTTCATTGTTGGCAAATCTTTTAGTACCGAGTAATTTTTTCAAGTTCAGAAATAGAAAATATGTGTATACCAATTTGGCCTTGTCAAAGCCCGTCTGGTAACTCTCAAACAAATTGATCAATTTTACTAAATTCATATTCGTCTGTTATTTTCAACTAATTGGCTGCAGTAGCTTAAATTTTTGCTTGTTACAGTGATTTACAATTATCTGTGAAACTACCATTCAAATGACCTATTTAACCCATATAATCTTTGTTTTATACCCTTCAAATGGTTGCACTGATTTCAATTAAATTTCGTGCCCGGCCACCGCACTTAATGAGATGATTTCCATAAAATTTATGCGATTTACAGATGTTAAAAATGACGTTAGTTCTTAATTCGGTTCAAGATTATATTGGGAGGTAAATATCTATTTTGTTAGTAGAATATAATTTAAGAACTTGCGATATTAGTTATACTGACACAGCTATCTGGAGGGAGAGAGCACAAGTAGCTAAGGATGCTGCGAATGTTTCTTTTGCCAAATAACGAAATAGCTACCCGTCAAGCCAACCATCAACAACTTTAATGCCATTGTGTCCAATGTATAGACAAAAATTTGCGATAATTGGTTAATATTTGACGTGTTGAGAACACTCTTCGTTGAGAACATTTTAACTTCTTATCTCACTCCACAGTGCCCATATGCGAAGTCATCTTCCTTATTGTGAAAAAATTGTAAATATACATATAAAGAGTTATCTATACTGTGGTTTCAAAACCAGCGGTCTGGCAAGGCTGTCAGCTGTTAAACACCTATCATCTGAAGTGTTATTTATTTAGTGAAATGTTCCCATTTACGAATATGGATCGTTTAGCAATCGAAAAACGTGTAAAAGTAGTTAAAATTTACTACAAAAGTGGTTATTCAAACGTGCATACTTTTCCTGCATTACGGGTTGATTATGGTCGTCATAACTGATATAATGTGCCAGAAATTGGTAAGATTAAAAGAAATTTGAAGAGACTGGAAGCTTTATAGGTGTGGTGGTCAGGCCTGTGCATCATCGCTATGTACGCACTGCCGAAGATATCGCTTCTGTTAGTGAAAATGTGGCGGATAATTAGATTTTCAATTCAGAGCGCTATGTCTGTATGATAATTGATTTTTATTGATCTGCAATTGAAGATTATGAATTGGACAATTTGTGGTTTCAACAAGACGGTGTCACGGACCACACAACAAGAAGGATTATGTTTTTACCTTACGAGAAGCTTTCAAAAATCCGTAATTTCAGGTTTTGGCGACGTCATTTGCTCAACAAGATCATGCGATTCGACGCCTTTAGTCTTTTTTGTGAAGCTACGTCAAAGACTTTGCTTACGTGTATAATCTTCAAATGTTGGAGCATTTGAAAAACAACATTTGCTCAAAATGTGTGGAAAAGTGGTCGAAAACTATCTCGAAAGGATTCATTGCTGCAACCAATCCGAAAGTGGCCATTTAGATGACTATGTATTTCGTACATAATGGCAAGGAGCAAGCATAATAATGAATTAAAAGTTTCATCGAAGTTTCATAGCTTTATGTGTGTTTATTTTAACGTTAGTTTTAAAACCGAAAAATGGATAACCAGGTACTTTGTCTATTACATTGCATTGCAATGTTTGGTAAAACTGACAAAGGAAATAATCATCCGAATAGCCACATTTATTCCATATGTTCCTAGATTCATATCCTTCATCCATTTGCATTTAATTCTGTATAATTCAGCCAGCATTAAGCATTTATTAAATTTAATTTTGTAAAGAAAAATGAACTACATTGCCACATTTCTTACGGTAGCATTCATACGTATTGATCGATTTTCAAAAACAGCAGTTCGTCTACAAATTCTAAGAACTTCTACGTGAAGTTACAATTTACCTTTTTTATAGTGCTTTAATTCATAACATTTTTTTTGATAAGAACTTAGGGATGTACGACGCACCTTCTATCATTCTTCACAATTTTGCACCCAAGCAAAAGAGGTATTGGAATGTTTCATTTACATCCAGTTTTCAATACACTCCTTTTATGACGTTACATCTCTGCAGCATCACATCAAAAACTAAAATTGTTTGCTTGCAGTTTTGGCTAGAAGAATTGATCAATATTTGTGAGTTAAATTAGTAATTACCACACGCACTTAGGAAACGAAGGGCTTTTTAACGAATGTGTAAAGGATGTATGGTTGGTTCATATACGTTAGCTAAGTTTATTGAATTAACACGAGTAAAATTAATCTTAAGAATGGTCAATTCAAATTTGAACTGTTTTTGGGTAAAATCAAAAAATTAGGGCACTGTTCCCTAACGCGGTATTTGATATAAATGACACATTTATTTATATTCCTGGTTGCTATCACTTTGCACAAAATTTGTTTATTTAATGACGATTCGAAAACAATACAAAACCTCGAATAGTTACCTTCATGTGATGATCTACATATTTTTAATAGTACGAAATATCTATTGATTTTGATAATTAAGCTTCTTATATAATGGAAGCACCTAAGTCAATTTATATAATTCAACTTTTGCATATTTTCTTTCTGCGTACATTAAAAGTAAGTCTACAATATAAAGGGTGTCCCAACAAGAACGCAAGATTTAAATTTGGCGCCATTTGAAGTGTCATTGTTTAATATTTGAACAATTGTTTTTGTTTGCTAGTAGAAGGTATGAGGTTAGTAAAATTGGAGCGCTCCATGAATGAACAACGCATTCTCATTGTGAAATTGTTTTACCAAAATGGTGAAAGTTTTGCGGCTACAGTTCGCAAATTGCGATCAATTTGGGATCACAATAATGCTCCAAAAGAGTCAACTGTAAAGAGGTTAATGGATAAATTTGCCAAAACTGGGTCTGTTAGTGATGTAAAGACAACAACGCGCCTTCGACCAGGTCGATCGACCGAAAATGTCGCAGCTGTACGTGATGATGTCGCTCAAACCCCATCCACCTCAATTCGACACCGAGCTCAGCAAATTGGTGTCTCCAAATCCACTAAGCAGCGCATTTTGACGAAAGATTTGCATCTTCATTCACACAAAGTTCAATTGCTTCTCTGGCTCTTCCATATAAATAAATATTAATGTGTGTCTTTACGTTTAGGCTCATATATCAATCAGCTGATTGTAATGAAACTTTAGCTGATTGTCCTTAAGCTGTGTGGGTAGGCGGGTGTTTCCTAGGATGCTTTGTACCGTTTACCCCTAAAACGCAAGCCTCTCTGCCCGATCGTGTAAGTTAAGCAGGCAAAGAATGATGCTTGCGTACAAAAACAAAGTAGTGTGGCCTTGTGCCAGGCGCCCTAGGAACAGGTGGATTATGTCTTGGGATTCACCTATAATATGATATCAAACTGATCTTGAACCTCGTTTTTCGAAAACCAAGTAAATGGGAGATGTCATAGTTAACAACAAGATAATTACGCTCCTGGCAACAGGAATGAACATAGAGAAGCCGTCGAGAGATATCGGAAGATTTATCTTTTCCGTTTTAATAGTCGTACGTCCATGGGGTTCATTCGTGGAGAGATATGGTTAATAGACTAGATGATCATGGCATTAATTTGCTGTGTCGATATTTCCCTTCGGACATTGAAAATCTATGCCGTAGGTAGATAATGGATTACCAGCTCCATCCGAGGTATGATATAGCAAAACTGGAGTAGCTTATCTGCGAAACCCAGACCAGAGGATTCTTCTCTTCTAGTAGCACGGGAGACCAGGGGCGCCGGGAACATTTTGTTCTTGCCTGGTCGTGGCGTTGGACCCCTTGTGGGAGCATCGTGCTGGCTGTGATTGGTGATTTTGCATTGCTTCAGGGTCTCCTGAAGGTAATGCGGAAACTTGAAAAACACTGTTCTGCGTCTATCTGAGGTGTCTACCAGTGACTTCAAAGCTACTTTGGCTGAGAGAGGAAGCAAGCCCTGAGGAATTTTTTTTTTCGTTTTAATTTTGTTCCACAGTGAAAAATCGGAAAAAACTTTTTATTCAACTCTGTTTTTAGGTCGAACATCCCAAAAAACGGATTTTTAGAAAAATTGTTTTTGTTTGGAATAACTCGAAACCCGGTTTGAACACTATGGCAACAATGCAATTTATTTTCACTTGCAATACTAAATGCCTCATGGGTTTTAAATTGTACTGAAGTAAGTGCAATTAAATGCAAGAAAGGACTGTAGGAATGTATGAGTTAAATTAAGTAATTTGATATGAATTATCAGAGAGATCGTGGATATCCGACCGGTTTTTTTAAATTGTTGGCAGAATGTTAATATAAATATTTTTAGTCAATGAGTTGCAGATTATGGAGGAAAATTTGTATTTCCCTCCAAGTGTCAAATTGTTGTGAGAAGTACAGGAAGAGGTCAGGCAATGCCCTCCTTTTTTATTCTCACAACTAAATTGATAAGGCGCATGGCTGGCGCTCCGTGAGTACCACATTTTGAAAGATATGATGTTAAGAATATATGGATCATTTGTATGTGAAGGTATTTGGTCGATTTGTTCAGAGTTTTATGCTGAAAAACAAATTAAAATTGTAAGCAAAATTTACGAAAAATCGGCGAACTTATAAGGGAGATGCCAGAAGACGCATAGAAATGCGATCTGTTTACATACTGGGACTGTACTTTGGCAATTGCGATCTTCCTACATGCTTTAACAAGTTTATTGTAATTAAACTAAAGACATGAACCTAAAACTGTGCGGGTTAAGTGGATAATTTGTGTGGAAGGGGTGTGCTTATTTGGCAATTTTGCAGAAAACAAATTAAAAAAACAAATCCTCTTGTATTTCATGAATGAGATGTGCGAGACCTTCTTACATTCAGTGAACTTACAATGAGAACTTACAGTGAGACCTACGAATGACAATTTCGAATGTCACAGTTTGAGAATCATTTACCAGACTTTTATGTAATTTTTGATTGATAGTTTTTTTGTCTAAATTTTAGTACTCTATAATGCTTTATAATTCTTTATAAAATTGGAGAAGGATTGATTTAGTAGCCGTACTTCTTGTGGTATCTCCCAAAATAACCAATTTAACATACCTATTCTTACCTCCAGATCTTTCAATAAGTTGGAGCGAATCCAAATTTGACACATATCATGCGTTTGACAGAGTAAATTCTGAGAAAATAACCATTATCGTAACTTCCATATAAATTAACCGATTTATCGAAATATAATTTTCTTCCCGTAGTCTCTAATTAGTAGCTTGAATTAACTTCCCATACAAATTAACTTATTTATCGAAATATCATTTTTTTCCCGTAGTCTCTAATTAGTAGCTTGAACTTACCTCAATTTAAATCAATTATATTGTGTTGTAATGCTGGGTAAAATTTGAAAACAATCGACGGAATGACCACGCCTGCTGCTGACTTTCATACAAATTATAACTTATTTCGTAGTTTGGTGTAGATTCATATTTTTCATTCAATTGGTCTGTATTTAGTATACCTGAGCACGCATCAAGCATTTAGTATTGCGAATAAAAACAGACTTGGTTGCCACCCTCTTGAGGGTGTCTAAAGGGACGTTGGATTGCAAAATCACGATGTCTCATTCCTAAGTGAGTTATAATAAATTTTTTAGCTTCAAATTGCATTGTTTTATAACACTCTAAGCTTGCGAATGTCTGGAAAGTGCAATTTTTTGGAGTTTTCCATTTCCGATTGTTGGATAACATTGATTTGAAAATTGAAAAAATCATCTGCACTCTTTCCCGATAATAAACATTCATATAATCAATCACAAGAGATACTATTCAATTTGTTTGATAATTGACACAATATAATAAAGCAATATAGTATAAAGTTTCAAAAATTATATTATGTATTTAATGAATTCACCTCCTCCAGAAAAGTTCACTTTAAAATCGGTTGGGCCATGAATAAATTATAAAAAATTACAGAATTGCAGAAGCGCTGTAGAATACTGTTTTTTTTTTAAATGCTTCTATTATTAAATCGACATATATAACAAATTATAGTTACTGATGTAAGAGCAAACAAAAAAGTTTTTCTTATTCAACTAATTCAATTTTCAAGAAGAAATTTAAAGCTTTGAGCTCAATCGCTGAGAATGATGAAATTTGTTTTGCTGAGAATGACAAAATTATGATAAATGGAAAGTTTATGAATCTAATGATACGATTATAGTCTCCTACAATCCATTAGTGTGCTGTTAATATGTTTTGACTGCTCACGGCAGTATGATTACCTTACACTGGTATTATGCACCATATCACAAGCTTAGGCCCTTTAGGGGTTTTAATGCACTATTTGGAAAAGATTTTGCTTCATTAATTGTTTGCTTCATCAATTACATTAGAAGAAGATACTAGAAGATACTTCTAGCAGTACATGTGAAAGAATTTGAAAATCATTTCATTATGCAGTTCATTCTAACAAATTGTTCACATTATGTAATTTATTGTCTTTCAAACTAATTTTTTGGATATTTTTTTCGATGATATATCCAATTTAGAGGCATATTCTTAGACAGATTTAAGGTTAAACATCTTGCTGATGTTCAAATTGATTTGTTTTGTTCACTGAATCAACACATTAGCGCTTTATGCATCTTCTACCTGATCTGATTGCTTTAGATATTTCTGATCCACATAACAACTCGTTTCCTGTTATGTCTCCAGGGTTATCTTTATTCCACTTTTTAATTTCAGGATTAGAGGAATGCTTGATAGAAGTTAAAAATTGATCGATTAACTGGACCTCTTCTGGTATCTCCCATTATATTCATATATATTCATATATTCTTAGCTTCATATCTTCAAAGCATCTGAACTAAATTTAGTAAAATTTGTTGCACTTCACGCGTCTACCAAATTGCGCTCTGAAAATGAAAATGGAAGACACCGGTTACCCCTTCTGGTACCTCCCATATAACTTGGCCGATTTCCCAAACTCTATAGTTCATTAAATTTTTCAGTTTCCAATTAGTGTTTGCTATGTCCTTAATTTTACTGCATTGTATTGATTCACACTTCTTGAAAAAAGAAAAAGAAAACAAAAAAAAAAAAAAAAAAATATCAAGAAAGTAACCATGCCCCTTCCCGTACCTACCGTATAGAGTATTCAAAATCGGCAAACTGTTTTTTTAAAAATGGCAATTTTTATCATAAAACTTTGTTAAGTGATTTGTTATGGACTAGAACTGATTACGAAATCGTTATCACATCTATTTATATATGAGATTGACCGTGGCGCGATGATTACTACACGCAACCATCGTTCGCATGATGCCGGGTTCAATCCCGCATACAGTCCCCTATCATTATTTGAGCTGTGGTACGAAATCGTTATCACATCTATTTATATATGTATGAGACTGACCGTGGCGCGATGATTAGTACACGCGACCATCGTTCGCATGATGCCGGGTTCAATCCCGCATACAGTCCCCTATCATTATTTAAGCTGTGGTCACTTCAATATGTCTGACCTAAAAATAGAATGCGTTTAAGTGAGCTCACTGAATGTGAGAAGCTCTCCCACATCCCATTCACCAAATGCAAAGGATTTTAATATACTATGTATTAAAAGTTAGCCCCCAACATTTGTTATTCAAGTCACATTTAATATATTTCACCTCTTTAAGTCGAATTTTTAAAATATTGGGCCGATTATAATCGCCATCAAAAACTAAATCGGATTGGGTTATACTCGTATGATATAATTTTGTCAATGTCTTCCATCTGTATTTTTTTCTAATGTCTTGTCGTCTGTTTTTGTCTTAGCACATTTCTTGTTGAAATCATTTTAGGGGTATAGACCACATCAGGAACATGCTTATTACAATTACGATCTGGGATATCTTGGGAAATACAGGGTGGCGCACCAATTGCAATACAATAAAAAATTCAAATAAATTTTTCTTTAATTAATGCATTTCATTTATTTTTTTTTTATTGTATATGTAGAATGTGAGTGTAATTTCTATAAGTGTATATTCTAGAAAGATCATCAAAACCACTACCAGAACATTCAAGTATGATATGTATATATAATCTCTTTCCCTCTTTATCTCTATATATGCCTTTTCTAGAATTACTTTTACGACAGTAAGTTATGTTTGTTCCTCTCACTCACATTATATAGTCTATTGTTATCTCCTTTTCGCTTGTTATGTAAATAAGAACATTCTAGAATTAAGTCTATGATAAACAACACTATTCTGTAAATATGTTTGTCTTTGTTGCACCTATTATGTAAATATGAGTTCTCTCTGAAATATCGTAGCATATTCTAGAACACGTTTGAATTAATTAATAAGGTTGACATTGATGTGGAAATACGTTCCACGATACCAAATATAGAAAATTGAATTTCCTTTTATATAACTAATTGGTTTTGAAGATGATGGACCGTAAATGACCTCCATGCTCACTTGTATGTGACATCTGATCAGAAAGAAAAACTATTCATCGCGGGATCGCCTCAATTATTATTTCCATGCACTGCTACAGTTCAGTGAAATTATTTGGTTTTGCACACCTCTTGCTTGATGTAAGCCCATAAAAAAAAGTGTGTTGCAGTCGGGTCAGGTGACCTTAAGAACCAGCGGAAAGTGGTGTTTCTGGTTATTCATTTGTTTGGGAATTTTCGCTGGAGCCCCGTTATAACCGGTCTGGAAATGTGTAAAGTTGCTCCATTTAGCTGGAACAAACTGCTGTTGAAACAGATATGTCATCGGCGCAGTTCTGGATAAAAAAAAACTCCTTTAACATCTTTAAATAACGATCCCCATTGGCAGTTGACATTGCGTTTATAGCACGATTTGTGAGCCATCCTGTATACACCACTAACTTTATTGCTATGGAATTATTTTTTCTTTCCTAAGCGCGATCAGTTTTGATATTGTGAAAACAGTCTGCAATACTCTGGTAACAACCAGTACAACCATCATCGGGTGCATTTCTGACTTATCCAAAAAAAAAAAAAAAAAACAAAATTATTAAATTATTTCAACCATCTGATTATTATGAAATTATGAAAGTTTATTCCCTAGTTTTCTGGGATAGCTACTAAACGGATTTGGATACTGTGGAAAGTTTGACGAGCAGATATTTTAACAAATCTTTCTTTTACACATTATTATTACGTTATGGAAGCTTCGTTCTATAGAGGAAATGCGAAAAAACCAGTTTTACTCTTTTTTATTTTTTCGCATAACTCGCAAACCGGTTTTCTGAGGAAATCCGGCATTTGTAAACTATGCTATCTACTATGCTATACTGCTACACTACATACGACTGCTTCAATTAATATGTTTTTATCTTCATATCTTTCAATAAGTTTAGCAATTATTATGGGTTTATCGAACTGAATTCTGGGAGAGAAAATGAAGGGCGTTAACGCACTCCTTCCAGAATCCTCTATAAAAATTATACAATTTATTGAGATTTAATACGTTTACTTATTTATATTATTAGTGCGCAACTAAGTTCCCGTTGTTTGCCAACAGATGGCGTCAGCTATAAGTGCTGGTCGATTCTGCCATAACCTAAACGTCATGAGCCAAGCTTAGGTATATGATAAACATACCGCCTCGACATAATAGTGATTTTCTTTTGACGTCATATTTTTTTGGTTGTGTGAATATGTATGATTTTGTGTCAAATAATCGTCATATGCGGGAAGTGTTGATATTCTTCCTTCAAGAAATCGGCGTTTTAAGTTCATCGAGAGCTTCAAAACGTTTACGGAGATGCTGCTTTAAGTAAAACAACGTGTAGCGATTGGTTCCGTTGCTTTAAAGACGGTGATATTTTGATGTTAACGACCGTTCGCGTAAAGGAAGACGAAAAACCTTTGAAGACACTGAATTGACAGCATTGTTGGATGGCGATTTGTGTCAAAGGCCAATGAATTTCTAAGCGATTGTATGCGTAGGGAATGATTCAAAAGCAATGAACCTGGGTTCCTTATGAGTTGAAGCCGAGGGACGTTGAGCATCGTTTTTTCGGCTGTGAGCAACTGCTCCAGCGACAAAAAGGGAGGGTCTTCTTCATCGTCTTGTAGCGGGTGATGAAAAATGAATTCATTACGGCAATTCAAAGAAAAGAAAGTCATTGGGGCTGCCCGGTCATGCTTCTACGTCGTCGCCTCGGCCGAATTTTCACGCTGCGTAGGTTGTGCTCTGTGTTTGATGGGATCAGGTCGGTGTTATTTTTTACGAGCTGTTTAAACCAAGCGAAATCATTACTGGAGATCAGTATTGACTTCAATTAATGCGATTGAGTCGAGCTCTGCACTAAAAACGCCCACAATACTCGGAGAGGCACGAAAAAGTGATTCTTCAGTATGACAACGCTCGGCCTCACGTGGCCAAGCCCGCTAAAACCACCTGGAAACGCTGAAATGGGAAGCCTTACCTCATCCGCCATATTCTCCAGATATTGAGCCGTCCGATTATCACTTGTTCCGTTCGATGGTACATGATCTACTCATGTGACGACATCAAGGAGTGGCCAGATTCGTGAATAGCCTCAAAAGATGAACAGTTTTACCGTGAGGGAATTCGAGCTTTGCTAGAAAGATGTTAAAAATTAGTAACTAGCGATGGACAATGCTTTGAGTGATTAGTTTGTAAAGTTATTTTTATAATAAAGTTGCATTTTCATAAAAAACAGCGAAAACTTAGTTGCGCACCTAACACTTAAATTATCGTCAATCGTATTACTATGTAATAATGCTGGGCAACATGTGAAGAAAGAAATAGATCGGATAACTTCACAATTTCTGATAACTCCCAAATGGATTACCTGTTTAAATTCATATAAACCTACATTCATATCTGCCATTAAATTGCACTACAATGAATGTAATGTAAGCTCGCATCAGCTATTTAGCGTATATAAACTTGCCGATGTAACAAACAATATAGGTCCATTTATAATTTTAAAGCGGAGGAGGATTATAATTTTGCTATTCTTAAATCTGAGCATTTTTGGGTATGATCAGACGGATTTGCTTCTTCTCCACTGACATGCATCTCATTTTATATTGGTAGATAAAGGGTGTCCCAATAAGAACGCAAGGTTTAAATCTTAAATAAAACACAGATATTTAAAAAAAATCGTGAAACTTTATTATATCGTAAAGTAGACAGAATGAGATTATGTATGGAACAACACATTGGGCAGGTGGCCGCCGCGGCTTTGCTGGTACACACGCGATCTTTTAATGAAATTTTCAATGACCGTTTTTCATAAATGCTGCGGTATTTCAATAATGCAGCATCCAATTTCCTCTTTTAAGACTTGAGTCGTCGTCGGCTTATTCGAGTAAGCCATTGATTTCAAAAAACCCCAAAGAAAAAAGTCTAATGCTGTTAAATCGCCCAATCTAAACGGCCAATTCTGGTCTCCAAAACGCGAAATAACACTACCGGGAAATGACTGATGCCCCAAATGAATTGTTTCTCTGGCTGTATGACATGTGACGCCATCTTGTTGAAACTACATGCCCCCCACATTCATTTCTTCAATTCTAGGCAGGAAAAAACTGGCTATCATTTCACGATACCGAACACCATTGACTGTTTGCGCTTGACATGCCTCAATTTCATAAAAAAAGGTCCAATGATTCCTCCATCCCAAAATCCACACCATACAGTGACACGTTGAGTATGCATTTGCTTCTCGTGAGTAAGTCGAGGATTTTCCTCACCCCAAATGCGACAATTCGGCCTATTGACGAAGCCGGGAAGATGGAAATGGGCCTCGTCACTGAAGATGATTTTATCGGCAAAATCAGCATTTTCATGTTGTCTCTCCAATACCCAATTACCGAACTCCCTTCGCCGTCCATGGTCAGCTGGCTTCAGTTCCTGAGTCAATTGAACTTTGCTTCCATGAAGAAGCAAATCTTTCGTCAAAATTCGCTGCATAGTGGATTTGGAGACACCAATTTGCTGAGCTCGGTGTCGAATTGAGGTGGATGGAGTTTGAGCGACATCATCACGTACAGCTGCCACATTTTCGGTCGATCGACCTGGTCGAAGGCGCGTTGTTGTCTTTACATCACTAACAGAACCAGTTTTGGCAAATTTATCCATTAATCTGTTTACAGTTGACCCTTTTGGAGCATTATTGTGACCCCAAATTGATCGCAATTTGCGAATTGTAGCCGCAAAACTTTCACCATTTTGGTAAAACAATTTCACAGTGAAAATGCTTTGTTCATTCGTGTAGCGCTCCATTTTTACTAACCTCGTACCTTCTACTAGCAAACAATAACAATTATTCAAATGTCAAACAATGACACCTTGAATGGCGTCAAATTTAAATCTTGCGTTCTTGTTAGGACACCCTTTATATAGGTAGATATAGACCTTTTGGGCGAAGGTATCATAACCAACCTATACCTTTGTGAAGAGTGCTGGTTTCGTGATACCCATTCTGAACACAAATGGCAAATGCCATGTTTATTCTTTTTCACTTTGGGATTGACACAAATATCCATCACAAATACTGCAAATATGTACTGTCATTGAGGCGTCTATTATATTTGTCATTACGGTATCCTATATAAGATACACAAAAAACGCATAGGCGCTTAGCAAAACTAACTTGGCAGCATTGCTATTTATGAAATGTTTATTCATTTTGTTTTGATCTTATTCGTAATCATTTTATCATTCATTTATGAAATAAACGTAACTTATTGTTCCCTCAAGTGTGCAATACCAGACAAAACCAAAATTCACCAACTGATGTTTGCAAAAAAATTAACAACTTGCATTTACGTTTTTTGACGTTCTCCTTCTTCTTTAACTTCTTTGTTTACTTTTACGTAGGAGAACTTCATCGCTTTGTTATTTTACATGGATTTCTACTACTTTTTTTTCTTCAACTGATCCCCGTTTAGCTTAGCGTGTAAAGTTATCCCCGTTAGTGTATACTGGACAGCATTTGTATGGCGAAACGGCTAGAAGATTTCAAAAAAACACAACCATTGTTAGGTCATGATTTCTGGTACCTTTTCGAGCAAAATAACCCTGCTTTTGAATGCGTTTCTGCATTACCACATGTAGCGTATGCAAATTCCTTCAGTTTCCGCCGTCTGCGATTACATTTGAATGTCTGATGAGAAAATGTCACTTTTAATAATGCCAGATACCTTCTACGGCTGCCTAAATTCTAAGCTAAACAAACTGAATTACTTTACTTGCATCACCACAGTGAAAAAAGTATTTCAAAACAAGATAGACGTGCGGTTCGACTGGTCAGGGGAGAAGACAGGGTGGATAGATATTGTTATATCACAATATATGTGTGGGACATGAATGAATTGTTTTGGTAATCACGGGGGCCATATGATAAATACGGAGATTCCAACAGAAACTAGTTTTGTATGTTCAAATACTTTCTGCCACATGATAATACCTACTAAAGTTTGTTGTTTCTGAATTTGGTATAAGAAACGAAAATATATATTATTAGGTAGTAAATCTATTTTACAAAAGTCTACAGAATCAGGTACAAAACATTAGTTTCAATGTTAAAAAAAAAAAAATTAAACATGGCCATAAAGAAACTGTGAAACATAGCACTATTAAAAAAAAGTAAAATAAAATTAGGTGCAAAACTAAGTTCTCGCTGTTTCTTATTTATGAAAATGCAACTTTATTATGAAAACACGTTTACAAATGATTTATTGAAAGTATTGCCCATCGCTAGCTACTACTTTTTCCCCATTTTTCTGGCAAAGCTTGAATTCCGTCACGGTAAAACTGTTCATCTTTTGAGGCTATCCACGAATCTAGCCACGCCTTGATGTCGTCATGTGAGTGGAACTGCTGGTCAGCCAGACCTTGTGCCATCGAATGGAACAAGTGATAATCGGACGACACAATATCTGGAAAATATGGCGGTTGGGGTAAGACTTTCCATTTCAGCGTTTCCGGGTAGGTTTTAACGGGCTTGGCCACGTGAGGCAGAGCGTTGTCATGTTGAAGAATCACCTTTTCGTGCCTCTCCGCGTATTGTGGGCGTTTGTCGCACAGAGCACGGCTCAATTGCATTAATTAAAATCGATACCAATCCCCAGCGATGGTTTTGCTTATTTTCAACTGCCCCTAATAAATAACACCGACCTGGTCGCACCAAATACAGAGCATAACCTTTGCAGCGTAAATATTTGGCCAAGGCGACGACGTAGAAGCATGACCGGGCAGCCCCCAAGACTTTATTTTCTTTGGATTGCTGTAATAAATTCATTTTTCATCACCTGTTACAATACGATGGAAAAACTCCTCTCTTTTTTTTGTCGCTGAAGCAGTTGTACACAGATGAAAAAGCGACGCTCAAAGTCCCTTGGCTTCAACTCATAAGGAACCCAAGTTGCCTGATTTTGAGTCATTCCCAATGCATGCAATCACTTGAAAATGGCTAGGCGGGTAACTCCCAATATCAAAGCAAGCTTTGCCTGCGTTTGACACGGGTCACCATCAAGCAATGCCGTCAATTTAGTGTCGCCGAAGGTCTTCCTTCACACAACATTAAAATTACCGCCGTTGAAGCGACAGAACCAATCTCGACACGTTGTTTCACTTAAAGCAGCATCTACGTGAACGTTTCGAAGCTCCCGATGGGCTGCAGCCGCCGTTTTCTTCGATTGAAAGAAGAAAATCAATACTTCTCGCATATGACAATTATTTGGCACAAAATCATACATATTCACGCAATCAAAAGAATATGAAGTCAAAAGAAAATTACTATTGTGTCGAGGCGGTATGTTTACCGTATGATTAAGCTTGGCTCATGACGTTTAGGTTATGACAGAATCGACTAGAGCTTACAGCTGGCGCCACCTATTGGCAAACAGCGGGAACTTAGTTGCGCACTTAATAATGAGGTGGAAATTACCACAATGAATGTAAAATAATTTTTTTTTTACATTTCTACGAAAGATAACAAAATAATTAATGCTAATAAGTTTCTTGTCTATCTCCAATTATTGTTGTTGGAATTTTGGCTGTTTATCCCAGTAATGCTATCGCCATTTCGTATAAATATTTTTGTGATTAATTGAATAGGGTGAAGAAAGACGTGCAGCTTTTTGATAGGCAATTCCTTTACAGTGTTTGGTTTTTAATAGATAATTTTTGGCAGATTCGCTGCTTTCTGCCATTAACTTTTTTCTTAGCGAAATAATTTGGTAAGCCCACTTCTTATGGATATCGCTTAACATCGACTTTCATTTCAGCTATTATTAAATTTTGCACTGTTATTTGAAATTATCTGGTTTAATCCTTTAGTACCTCTTAGACTAACTAACATCTGTTGTTATCTATTGCTATTTCTTTTTTTTTCTATTTGTTCGAAACAATGATCAGATAACACGTAATATGCCCCAGCTCAGGATATAAATTTATTATTTGGCCAATTGTCAGAGTTAGAAGACTTCTATATTTGCCAACGAATGAAAAACCTCAATTACCACAGGTGATTACTGCAAAAATATTATTATTATTAATATTATTAAAATAATATTAAATATCCTTCAACTATGATCTTACTGAAAATAGAATTGTTATCGAAAAGAAGCTCCCTGATTACAAGTACCCCATTGCAGAAATTCAATCCTTTTTTTTAGCATAAGACGTGATAAAATGGAATTAATTATTTTTGCATAAAAATGAAGGTTTTGTTTAGCGCAGTTACAGTGATTCGATTTAGATCAAATATGCACAATTTTATTCGATAACTTATTGCCATTTTAGCAATTTTGCCTGCCCTAATTATGCTCCTCCCACAGAAACCCTCATCCTTACTGGCAAAGAATTGGAACAGTCGATTTTCTCAGGAGGCGAATTTTTCAGCAGTAAAATTATTTGTCATAGACAGGGATAAATAGTAATCACTTGATGAATTTAATTATTTTTGCATAAAAATGGAGGTTTTATTTAGCGCGGTTAGCATGATTCGATCAAATATGCACAATTTTACTATACAACTTATTGCCATTTGGGCCATTTTACCTGCCCTAATTACGCATCTCTTATGGAAACCCTCATCCTTGCTGACAAAGAAGTGGAACAGTCGATTTTCTCAAGCTTCTCTAGAGGCGAATTTTTCAGCAGTAAAATCATTTGCCATAGACAGGGATAGATAGTAATCACTCGGTACCAGGCCCCATCTACAAAGTGGATGCATAAGAAAATCTCAACTAAGCTACCGGAGCTTTTGGCCGTAGTCTGTGGCCTGGCATTGTTCCGGAACACAATTCTTCTCCGCTTGACAGAATCCATGCGTATTTTACGTAAGTTTCGTCGTGAAAGCCTTACCGACGGCGTGTGCTAATCACACTGGGCATATTACAATACGATTCCCAGCTCCTCCCTGGAATAGCAGAGTTAACTTGAACTAACTAGGAATAGGAGACCACAATGTTGGGAGTAAGCTAGCGCAACAGGCAGCCCTTTTGTCCAGTCAGAAGATACCAAATTGATTATGTTACTGGGGAATATAATCCTCCCATTGGCGGAAATGAGGCCTATTTTACAACCTCTGCTACCCTGTTGGTCTGTAGCACTCCTTACCTTTTCATTATTATTATTATTTTGATATAGCGCATGAATTTTTGGTGTTCATCATGCAGTATCCACATGGCTCAATAGTTTTGTCCACCTCCCATCTAGGCGTGCTGGTTTGCCTTACACCCCTCCTAAATTATAATTTCAAATTAAATTGTGTCCAGACGTGTGTCCGCTTAGAAAAATAAAAGTGTTGTTTTTTTTTTTGCTCCTTACAATGTATTAAGTGTCACTTTCCAACGATGGCGACTTAATGGGGCGCGATGTAGGCGAATTTTGTTTACACAAAAATTCACACAAATCAAATCAAAAGATTTCTTTTTTTTTTCTCGCTTGTCTGATTGTTTGTTTACTTCGCGTTTAAGAATAGATTTTTTTCTTGTTTGGTTTGTTTGCAACTTTACGTTAAATTTTGAATTTGTTTGTCTGTCTGTCAAAATCTGCATTATGATTTTGTATTCAGAATATTTAATAGAATTCATTTGGCGTCCTTGATGGCGAGACATCGAATTTCCGCATTCAAAAATTCGACACTTGCGAATGTGCGCAATAACAATGCAAATCCATTAACATCACGTTGAGAAAGATATCAGTTTCGCTGTTACTGTAATCGGTTTCGTAATCACTGAAGGCCAAACGATTTTAATGAATCGCAAGCTCAAACCGAAAGGATGATTAGGTTTCTCTTGTATAACATGGTGGAGATGAAGATGATTTGTCAGAAATATATCGCGTGCAGGAGGTTCTCAAGTGGTATACAGAAATTAATCACAACTAATTATTCCCATTGCTTAACCGGATTTTGAAATTCTGTGTTTTTTATATAATGTCAAATTCGTATGCTGCAGTAACCTTTAATTTTGTTTAATAAATTATTTTATAGAGCTTGATAGGTTATTAATTTCACCAATACGAGAGTATATTGTTCTCTTAGTTGCAATAAATTTAGTCAAATTTGTTACATATTAAAAGTTTGTTCACATAGAATCTTAAAATGAAAATAAAACGGTTTGGAAATTGGCAGATTTTCCAAAACTCAGTAATCTTGCAGTAATTTAAATTTGTATTTACTTTTAATGCAAAATTAGAAAAAAAAATATTCAAGTAATCCAGGTTAAACTCATTCATTCTCTGCAAAAAAAAAAAAATGGAACTCATTCAAAAATAATATATTTTCATCACTTCCAATGGCGCAATTTGTGTATATTTACCATTTCCAAAGAAACACTTTTATTTTATTTATTTATTTCTGGCTTGTAATTTAAAGACTTCCGACCAATTATAAGTAAATTACAATATGCAACAATTCATCTATTAGATTAAATCTGCTCAATATAATAAGTTAAAAAAAACATGTAAAAAAATTAAATAGAAAATTTATAAAAATATAACATGAAATTATGATCGTTAAAGAAAAAAAAGTATGAAAAAAAGACTAATTCAAAAGTTAGAAGTTAATCGAAATATAATCTTGAAATATAAGATAATCGGTATGTAATAAAGGCTGCTCACAGTTTAATTGAAAACAATATTTTACAGTAAAGTCTGAAAGTGTTATAGAATGGGCCTTTTGTAAGAATCAGGACATGATTTAAAACTTTTTAAATGGCTTGGAAGTAAATTGTAAATTCGAGCTACTCTAACTACAAAAGCACGACCCATGAGTGTGGTTATTTTAGGAATAAGGAGCTGCTTATTACGAGTGGAATGTGAAAAATTAAATGAATTAAAAAGAAATTGAGGACTACACAATCGAACAACTTTATAAAATAACAACAAAGACCTAAAATCTATATAATTTTTAAAACTACAACCCAAGAAACGCTTAACATACGGTGTTATATGAACACGACGCCTCAGTGAATACAAATATCTCATAACTCTATTAAACGCCATCTGAACTTTCCTCATATTTTGTTTATTAGTGCCACTACATAACTCTAAACAATATAGAATACTAGGCATGATATAAGCATGAACCAATTTTATACTGCTTCCAGATCTAAACGTATTATTAAAATGAATTACATTTAAATACTACTAGCCGACCCGGCAAACGTTGCTTTGCCTTCAAATTTTATTTTTATTGGAAATGTTTCATGCCAATCGGTCTATTATAATAAGAAACGCCTATATTTGCAGAAGAACTTAAAATATGTTCACTCAGCCGAAATACAAAATTCTGTTTAAACACTGTTAGCAGGAGCAGAAATAATTGCTTTTTAATTTGTGGTTTGTATAGCAGGTACCACTCCCCATTGTCCCACCCATATTTGCAGTAGCACTTAAGATATGTACACCAAACCTACGCACCAAATTTTGTTCAAATACCGTAAGCAGGAGCAGAAATAATTGATTTTTAATTTTTTGTTTGTATGGGAGGTACCACGCCCCTTTGTCCAATTGGACCGAATTGTAAATCTAAACCATTCCGGGCACCACCCAGACGCATATACAAAAATTTATGCAAAGCGGTCCAGCCGTTTTGGAGTTTTAAGCATCGGAACAAACCACGATTTAGTTTTATATATATAGATTAATAATTTGTTTGGATTCGACTACCACATAATCACGTTTAATAGAAACATTGATTTATTGTCCAATTTCGGTCTGGACATTCTGATTTAAGAAGAAAATTTCCTTAGTGAAATAAAAAGTTCCACAAAACTTATTGCTTTTTCATTGCAATTAGAACTTTCTCGAAAATGTGAAAAAGAAACACCATTAAAAACCTTTTTCCTCCTATGATAAGGCTATGTTAAATTCCTTAGTGATTTTCTTCGCTTTGCTCCAAAAATTACGGAGAATTTCAGCATCCGCGAAAGCGCTTCTTTTACTGGGTTCTTAAATTACTTCAATTAGGCACACCTGTGCCTGATGAAGTTAATTCTAGGAGAGAAAATGGGCCGAACTGCCACTCGAAAACCGAAATCTAATTTCTTTTAGTATAATACCTAATTTGTAGACTTCAGTAACTAAATTTTTTCTCTAATTGCATTTTGTTTCTTTGCCCAGCAAAATTTAAAATTATCGAATGGATAACCACAAACTTTCTGGCACCTCCCATATAAATTAGAGATTTGACACTTATATCCGTAGGTTCATATTTTTTATATTGTTATTAAATTCAGTCGCATTTAACATACGTTAAGAGTTTGAAGTAAATATTAGAATGAAAATAGTTAGTGCCGCCTCATCTCATAAGTCATACAAATAAGTACATTTTCCGACATTTAAATTTTCCCCTACAATTGATAATTGCTTGGCTGGAATAATTTATTTTTTTTGTTAATTGAATTGCCTCGCATTGGCGAATAACAACGCTTTTTCCGTCTTAATTAAATTATCAAATTCGACACTTATATATATACATACGAGTATATATATATATATATATATACCTATATATACACATATATATATATATACATACATATATTTTATGTATGTATGTATATATTGTATATATATGTATAGACACAAAATAATAGTTAAATTTAGTGTTAAATTTAGTTTAGTAAACATGGCAATTATTTTTTCTTTAAATAACTTTAATATGGTAATGCCTTTAAAAGCAAAAATAAAACGGGGGCTTTCCCGTTGTTTTCATTGTGAGTTAGTTTCGTTCAGGTGTGATTTCAGTACTTGGTCAAAATAATAAATACAGGGTGTCCATCGAGAAGATATACTAATTTGTTTTTCCGCCATTTTGGTAAACATTAGCCTTGACAGTTCATATTTGGCAGTCGTAAATTAGAGACGTGGCAAATTAATTATGGAAAAATATTCGATAGACGAACGTGTTTTAATCGTTAAAACATTTTATCAAAATCTATCATCGATTACTGTGATGATGAGAAAGTTACGTGAAATTTTTGGGAAAAACAACGTGCCAACAAGACGTACTATTTATCGTGTAGTGAATGATTTCGAAGAAAGAGGCTCTGTAGCTGATAGGGCCAAGCATAAACCACAACGTACTGCAAGATCGGCTAAAAACATTACTGCTGCTCAAGAAAGTGTTCAAAAGAATCCATTAACCTCAATTCGACGCCATGCTCTGGAGCTTGGTGTTCAAAGAATAACTTTGGCCACAATTTTGCACAAGAATTTGCATTTGTTTCCATTTAAGATTTAGTTGACACAAGAGCTTCTTCCACAAGACCATTTACGCCGCCATACATATGCCAATGGGACATGACAACCCCAATTTTCATTAAAAAAATCATAATGAGTGACGAGGTACTTTTTCATTTGAGTGGATATGTGAATAAACAGAAAAGCCGGTTGTGGGCAATGGAAAATCCTCAAATTATTCATCAGTCACCTTTTCATCTATTAAAAGTGACAGTCTGATGTGCAATTTGGTCAGGAGGAATCATTGGATCCTACTTCTTTGAAACTGTAAAGGGCGTAACGGTAGCTGTCAATGGGGAGCGATATCGTGATATAATTGAAAACTTTTTAACGCCACAACTGCATGCTTTGGACTTGATTAACATGTGGTATCAACAAGACGGTGCCACAGAATTACAATGGAATTACTGCGAGACCTCTTTCCACAACAAGTTATATCAAGAAATGGTGATGTTGATTGGCGACCACGGACTTCTTTTTTGTAGATATCTGAAAAGCAAGGTTTACTCAAACAAAATAATCGTGATGAAATTAATGAAATACCGCGTGAAATATGTAAGAATGTAATGAAAAATGTGTTCAAAAGAGCTCGCATTTGTGAGGCTAACAGGGCCGCCCATTTATCTGATTTTGTATTCTATACATAATTGCCGACTTTAAATAAAACATCTATCAATATAAGATCCATTCTCTTTCATTTAATCTAAAATTATAAACAAACAAAGTAGTATATCTTCCCGACGGACACCCTGTACATTGATAAATTCTTTAATATTTTCGCAGTCTGCTGTAGTCTTTTTGGAAAGGCTTGTTATTTTACTGTTGTTTATCTTTATTCATAATAAAATATTTTGTTAACAAAATTAGCCGCAGGTCGAAAAAGTCATTAATTCTCGGAGGAGAGAAAAATTGTTTCAAGACTAAGATAAAGTGGCCAAAGTTTTCGTTCTATAGCAGAAACTATGAATTGGTCGCTATTTTTTGTACAAAATGGTTTAAAATTTAAAAAGCCTGTCGCGGAAGATCCAAAAAAACTTCAAAAACAACAGATATCCGTATTGTAACACTTGCAAAGAAGGACCGGTTTGTGTCTTCAAAACCGATTTTAGCAGAAGTTAGAAATGTAATTTCATCGCGGACGGTTCGTCGTAGACTACAAGAAGCATATTTACCAGGACGGATAGCCACAAGAGCTCATTTGCTTAGAAAAAAAAATGTAAAGTCATTCCAATTGGTCCGGAGGAGATGGTGAGAAAAACGGCGAAACATTTTGTGGAGCAATGAAATTAAATTTAATGTATTTGGAAACGACTGCGCCCGGAATGTTCGACACCCTAAGGGTAAGAAATTTCATGTTCGCTTTACAAAAAATATGGTCAAGCACGGGGGCGGCAATATTATGGTCTGGGGTCGATACATCGAATAACCGACACTAAAACCAGATTCCACTACAAAGATATCTTGGAAAATACGATGTTAAACTATGCTGTGGAAAGTATGCCCCTTAGATGGACATTTCAGCAGGATAACGACCTGAAGCATACTTCTAAGATGGTAAAGGATTGGTTCCCAGATAATAATGTTGCCCTTCTCGACTGGAAAAGTCAATCTATGGACTTAAATCCAACCGAAAATCTTTGGGGGAGAGTTGAAACAAAGAACTGTAAAGGAGGTTCTTGAAAATAAGGATCAATTGTGGAATTTTGTGCAAAAAACTTGGTATGAAATACCAGTAGAAACCTGCAGAAAGCTTATTGCCAACATGCCGAAAAGAGTCAACAAAATAATTGAAAATAAAGATGGATATACCGGCTTTTAACGAAACTCAGCCAATTTAGCAGAAAAACTTAATTTTTTTACTTTTTTGCTTATTTTGACTAAATGTACTTATTATTTTGTCCAATGTTTTTTGATTAATTTCTTACTTTTTGAAAAATACTGAATTTAATTGTTGTTTTTTGTTATTGTTTTAGTATATATTTTATTTCTAACGTTATAAAAAAAAAATAATTAGTATTTGTTTTTTCTTTTAATCTAAATAAATCTTCATCTACGAGCCTTTAAAAAGAAAATATAGAGTGTACTTATTATTTTGGTCATATGTGTATATGTACATATAGCTAACATCAGGCCTTTAACAAACTTTGTAAGTGGTCTATATTGGTCCACATTTTGTGGAACCTTAAAATCAATTTTTTTTCTTGGCATCTTCCAATTCGTTCGCTGCAGTAGCCTTTATTTTTTTCATTGTGTTGTTATAAATTGGAAAGATTATCCTTCTGCTAGTCTAGCGATGTGCTACGCCCGTTCTTACTCTCAACACACTTTTGCGGCAAAGCAAAAGGACGTTAGGTGAAGGTATGTGGAAGTCAGTTCATTTAAGTTATATATGATAGCGAGAGGAAAATCCAATCCATCGCTCACATTAACGTGGAAATTTTATAAATTCTAATTATATCGCTGCCGGTGTCACATAATTTGCGGCCATTTATATCTTGTCTAAGTAAAAATAACACAAAGCTCAATGAAAACAAAAAGAAAAAAAATTAAATAAAAGAAATAAATAACAATAAAAAGATCATTTTTTTTATTCCAACTGAAGAATTATCTACTTCAGAAATAAAACTCACAATGAAATTGTAGTTAATTTGAAATTGTTTACGATCTACGATGAACGCGGCAGCAGTCTTTACTTTTTATGGATGCCACAAGACCATCAGCAAGCATCTTCGTTATCGTTTCAATCATTTCTACAGCGATAAGGTGGCACTGGAAACAGCCCTTATAAAGTTACGGTAGACAAAAACAAGACGACAAATACGCAATATGATATTATGATTAATTCCCCCATCACCATTTCAATCCAGACGTCGTCACCGCTACTGCCACCAGACATGGTCGACCACAACATCAAGTTGTGATTCTGTCTTTCAGTTAACTCAGCAAGTGAAAATCGAGGCTTATCATGAGGCACGCAAGCAAGCTATGCAGTAGTCAGACACGTGCCACGAGTTGCCGAAGCAATTCTATTAATAAAATACTTAAACAGTCAATTGTTCTTAATATAGAAACGAAGAGCGTAAATGAAGACATCATGTTTTGCTTTCTATAAATAATAACATGGTTCGGAATCCTTGAACATTTGGTTGAAGGAATTACGATTTCCATGTTGAGTTGCAGATGAGAATGGTAGGCCAGTTTTGATGCTTGTATGGAGCCTAGGAATAAAATCTTATCAGATTATGAGATTTCATGTAATGTTTTTTTTTATTGCAAAACAAAACAAATAAAACAAATAATTTTGTAAAATATTCGAATGGAGTTTCATAAAAATGTATCTAAAGGGCATTAAACTAAAGCGTTAGAAGTGTAGTAGTGTAGTGTAGAAATCCTCATTTGCTTGCGGTGAAGATCGCAATAGGGAGAAATAATAAATTTTCAACATTTTCAATTTAATCCCGACATTCAATTCAACCCCTTCGATTTAATGTTTTCTCGTTTATGTACTCTATTAAATTCTTCTTTATGTAAATTACAAAAATTACGTCATGGATCTATAATATATGATTTGAAAAGGACGTTTAAATTAAAATTTGGGTCATCATAATTGTAAATCATATCGATTTTGAATATAATTTGTACAGTTTACATAAAGAGGGACTTATTGCCAGTGGGGTCGAATTAAAAATGTCGAGGTCAAATTGAATAAGTCGACAATTTATGATTTAGACTTGTATATGAAGAATTGCATAAAGATGCGGGCTTCTACACTAACGCATTAGTCTATAACCCAATAGGCATGGGACTTCATTCGAGTATTTCGAAAATTATTTTTATTTTACTGCTATGCAATAAAAACATTACATGAAATAGCTTAACCTGGCAAGATTTAATTTCTTCAGCTTCAATTCAACATGAGAATCGTAATAAGCAATAGAGATGGCGTTTTGTTGAGCTGTTGAGATCATTTTAAAAGTCATGACTTTTGTTTCTTATAGAATAAAAAAAAACTACACTAAAACTGATAGTTAGGTTAGGTTAGGTTAGGTCAGTGTGGCAGTCTGAGTAGACAGATTCATTTAGACACTGTATAGACCATTGTGATACCACGGAAACTGGAGATGAGGACGTCCCTAGTTTTCTCCATTGAACCATCCTGAGCGCCTCAAGAGCTCTTAGGTCGAACAATATCCATATCGGCCAGATCTCCTACCTCCCAAAAGAAATAAAACCCCAGTGTTGATCCTCGACTGTTCTCCAAGGCGGAGCAATTGCAGAGAACATGTTTTATTGACTCCTCCTCCTCTTCCGTCCCACAGCTTCTGCAGAAGTCACTAGTCGCAACCCTGAATCTCACTGCATGTCGTCCAATCAGACAGTGTCCCGTCATGACGGGTACAAGCAATGGGACGTCGAGTCTTGATAGCTACAGCAGTGTGTGTGAACGTTTCAGATCTAGGTGGGTCCACATCTGTCTGGATTGATTACAGCCTCGAACAGACTCCCACCTACTAGTTGCTGCTAAATATGCTCTATCTCGCAGTAGGAACTTGCAAGTGGGTAGAGGTATGCTCAGGGACTTCAACTCGGCGGCAGTCTGTAAGGTTGTCCATAGTCTTGCTAGTTCGCCTGCTCTGCAGTTCCTTGGTGTGTCCCTGTGGCCCGCCACCCACATAAGGTGAATGTTGAAATGCTGAGCCATCTACGGCAATTCAGGACTGATGTTGATTTCAGAAAGACAGAATCCAGGGATTTAATGACAGCTTGACTGTCAGAGAATATGTTGATCCCCCTCCGCGGTGACGATGTTATATCTCAGCCATTCTGCCACTTCCAAGCCAAAATTTCGGCCTGATACACACTACAGTGATCAGGTAGCCTTCTTGCTATACTTAGCCCTAGATCTGTGGAGTAAACCCCGAAACCTACCTGACCATTTAATTTTGAGCCGTCAGCGTAGAAGTCGACATATAGTCTTGTATCAGGAGTTCTACATTTTCACGTGTCTCTATCTGGTATAACTATATGGTACTTGTCGAACAGTGCTTCAGCCAGAGTGTAATCAATAGTGCCTGTTATGTCAGACACCATGTTGAGGATCACACTGTGACCATAACCACTGTTTGACCACTGTCACAGCTCCCTTAGTCTTGCCTGCATACTAATTATGTCTAGGGGTAGTAAATGCAAAATTGCATTTAGTGCATCGGATGGGGTGGTGCGGAAAGCACCTGTGATGCACGGACTATCAATCCTTTGGATATTGTGCAGTATCCTACAGAACCTTCCACCAGACGGTAACTTCATACAACATTATCGGTCTTACTACTGCAGTGTACAACCAGTAAACTGCTTGATACCAGCTAAAAATTTTCAATGCTTGTATTAGAGACTCTAATGAGGGCAATAACTTCAAATTTTGGTGTAGTTAGGCCGGGACTTTTTTCAAAATTGATGACAAGATTTATTACAAAATTGAGACAGAAGACGTCCAGGAATATTTGCATTATATGTTTAAAGTATTTTGTTTCTAGAATTTGAATAGAATATAATAATTGCATTGAATATTGCCAAAATTAGAGGTGATTGGTTTGGAAACAGTGACCAAATTTTCGGATTTTACCCAACAATAGCTTAGATTTGGTTTAACCAGTCTTAAGATTAATTTTGCATGGTGTTAATTTAATGGACTCGGCTGACATACATGAACCAGCCATAGATCCTTTACACATTTGTTAAAAATTCCTTAATTTCCTAAGTGCGTGTGGGTTTCCTAATTTGACTCACAAATATTGATCCACTTTTCCAGCTAAAACTGCAAGCAAAAAATTATAGTTTTTGATGTTATGCTGTAGAAACATAATTTAATAAGAAATATGTGTTGAAAAATGAATATAAATGAAGCGTTATTAAAATCTATCTCTCAATACCTCCTTTGCCTTGGTGCAAAGGTGTAAGGAATGATAGAAGGGTCGTGATAAATCGTTAGGTTCTCATCGAAAAATGTTATAAATTAAAGCACTTTATAGTAGGCAAATTGGAAATTCAAGTAGATCTCTGTTTAGAATTTGTAGAGGGACTGCTGTTTTTGAAGTCTATCAATTCGTATGAATGCTAGCCAAAGAAGCGTGGCAATGTAGTTCATTTTCTTTCGCAACTACAGGGTGGCGCAATAGAACGTGCATATTTAAAAAATAGATTAAAAAATAAATACAAAAGGTATGGTTAAAATAAATCTAAGGCATTGTAGAGTAATAAATGGAGTTTATTTTTTAAAAATAACATCATCTAAATGTTGACCCTCCCTACGACGGCACTCCTCTAACTGCAAACGAAAATTATTGAAAACTTTCTTCAGTAATACTGGTGTAATGGCTGCCGTTTCACCACGGATATTCTCCTTGAGCTGAACGATGTTTCTTGGATTATTACTGTAGACTTTGTGTTTGAGGTATCTCCACAAAAAAAAAGTCAAGAGGCGTCAAGTCTGGACTACTCTTTTCGAAATCAGTCTGCCAGGGAACATCTGCTTCACCACTATAAAAAAGGTAAATTGTAACTTCAAATAGATCTGTGTCTAGAATTTGTAGAAGGACTGTTGTTTTTGAAATCTATCAATTCGTATGAATGCTACCCTAAGAGGCGTGGCAATATAGTTCATTTTCTTTCGCAACTATAATTAAATAAATGCCTAAAGCTGGTTGTACTATACAGAATTAAATAGAACTAATCGGTGCAAATGAATGATGGAACATGTGGAATAAAGTAGATATGTATAGATGCGGCTATTCGGGCGATTATTTTCTTTTCAGTTTTACTAAGCATTGCAATGCAATGTAATAGATTAAATACCTGGTTACCTATTTTTCGGTTTCAAAAGTAAATTTATGTAGAAGACACATAAAGCTATGTGTTTATGAATACGCAACTCTTTCCCCGATAGAACAAAACTGAATTTTTCTTTATTTGGTATTAATAAGAACTGGAACTTTTATTATAATATTACAATCATGTTATTAAAAAAATACTTAGCAAGTTTTTGTGTTGACTGCTCAAAGATCCAATAAAAAAGCGACTGATTTGAAATTGCTAAAATTTCACGAAGCCACAAATGTTGCTGATTTGAATGAAGTTTATTTTCTTATGTTTGTTAGTTTAGTATAAATAAGGTGTGGTTTTTAATCGTGTTTTTTTTTAATTCGAATAAAACACTCAAATTTGCGTCATAGATTAACATTTTTTATTGGAATCGGTAAATTGGTCTTTGCCATTTAATTCTAAAAGATAATTTCATGTAAATGTTGTCCGCGGCTCTGTCTCAAAATGTCCATTCGGAAGGTCCAATTATTCGTCACTTTTTCGAGCATTTCGGCCTGTATTCCACAAATAACGCGTGTTATGTTATCCTGTAAGACTTCAATAGTGTTCGGCTAGTCCACATAGACTAACGACTTGACATAACCCCGCAAGAAATAATCAAGAGGCGTTAAATCGCAAGATCTTGGTGGTCAACTATCAGGGCCAAATTGAGAGATAAGCTGGTCACCAAATTCATCCTTCAACATATCCATTGTTTCATGAGCAGTGTAGCATGTTGTACCGTCCTTATGAAACCACATGTCAACCAAGTTCATCCCAGCCAATTAGGGTAAAAAGAAAAATTCTTTGTGGTTGAGTAACACATGCTCAATCGCTGAGAATGGCGATGAATTGGCATTTCGCGATCGTCATTAACGCCGGTCGCTACGGCTGCAATGTTTTCTTCGATACGCACTCTACGCATGCGAATCGATGGTTTTATGTCCAACAAAGTAAATTTGGTGCGAAATTTGGAGATAACAGCACGAATTGTTGATTCAGCAAGTCGATTATGACGACTATAAAATGGTCGTATCAAATGATGCACATTTGTCACAGAGCACGAATTTTGTTAGTCTTTCCATGATGAAATGGCAGAGTATACTGTACACTTTTCACTTTGACAGATGACGTTTGGATGCCATTACCAACCAGTGCTGCCAACCTAAAAAAACTTAAATCTTAAAAAATCACCCTATATTATATGAGAATAATAATATTCTTTAGGATTTAGATGAATTCATTCACATGAGACCAGTAATAATGTAACATTATGATTTCGATAAAACTTTCAATTCATTATAATGCTTGGACCTTGCCATTATGTACGAAATACAATGTCATTTAAATGATCGCCTCTGGATTGGTTGCAGCAATGGATCCTTTTAAGTTGTTATCCACATTTTTTCGCACATTTCGGGAGGTATATCGGCGATAACTTGACGAACGTTGGTTTTCAAATGTTCTAATATCTGGGAAGTATATCGCGTTATTTGATGTAGCTTTGCAAAAAAAGTTTAATGTCATCAAATCGCATGGTCTTGGTGTCCAATTGACGTCGAAAAAACGTGAAATTACTGTTTCTGAAAACTTTTCATGTAATAAAGCCAAAATCGGTTGAGTTGTGTGGTTTGTGGGAGCGTCTTGTTGAAACCACATATCGTTCAGTTCATAATTTTCTATTGCAGGCGAAAATCAGTCGTTTATCACATGGCCATAGCGCTCTAAATCGAAATTCCGATTATCCGCCACATTTTCACTAACAAAAGCGATATTGTTGGCAGTGCATACATTGCGATGATGCACAGGCTTGGCCATAATTGTAATGCTTCTAGGGTCTCTTCAAATTTCTTGATAATCATGCCAATTCTTTCCACACAAGGTCGATTATGACGACCATAATCCCGCCGTTATATACGAAATGTGCCCACGTTTGTATCACCATTTACATAGTAGGTTTTAACTATTTACAAGTATACGGTTTCTACGGTTGTTAAACGATCCCTATTCGTAAACGGCAAACCTTTTGCTAAATAAATGACACTTCAAATGACAGGTGCTTAACAGCTGAGAGCATTGCCACGTCGGCGGTTTTGAAACCACTAAATGGATAACCCTATATTAAGTAGGTGCATTTTACATATTTGAGATTACGGCTGAAAAATCAAATTTCGATAAATCAAATATTTAGTATGGGGGTTACCAGAGTATGTATGGCAAAATCCTTCATTTTCATTGCATGATGTGCATCAAAATTGTTTGAATTCAGTACTATTGCTTGGAAGGTAAGAATGTAATATTACATGGTTGAAATTGATCAGGTATTGGAAAAGGGGTGATTGTTTGGGAGAATTACCTTGAGTTTCACAGAGTACATACAGCATAAATACAGGATACTGCAGCCTACTAAATAAAAATTACGGAGAAAATACTGAATTTCGTAAAATTGCCTCAATTTCTATGGGATGCGGCAGAAGAGATGTGGCAACGAAATTCGTTTTAAATTTTAGAACTTTTAAAAGGGACGATTTTCTCAATACACATTACAAAAAAAAAAAAACGTACGCTGCTAGAGCCAACTAATTAAAAATCAAGCGGTAAAAATTGAATTTCGAAATATTCCCAATTTTTATAAGAGGCACCCATAGGGGTGTGACATCGGACATCGTTTTCAATTGGTGGTTCTGTTTTGGCAACCCAAAATGTATGCAAAATTTAATGAAATTTTTTGAAAATAAATGAAATGTCTTGACATACGAAAATATGGTGAAAATCTTTGGACCGGTGTAATCCATTTACGGATTTACAAATTTACAAATTTGAAATAAAGGCGATTAGCCTTTAAAGTATCTTAAAAGTATTTTTATGCGGCGTTAACTCAATGCATTCCGCTGACATATAAGAACCTGCTTTACATATTCTTCGAAAACGCATCTAATAAAAAAAAGAGTTGCAAGAAAAAAAATTATTACTTTTGATTGCACGCTGCGGAAATTGTTCGTAATATAAATGTAAAGAAATAAATTGGTTATGAACCGAATTGAATCTGTTTTCTGCGTATGCGGATCAATGAATCAATCTATTACTTCCAAAAATTGACGAATCAATCCATCGACCGTGTATATTTTGGATTAATTTGTATTGCGGTCGAGCTTGAATTCGACAAGACTTATGAGGGCGATCCTAAAACTTCTGAAATGTTACATTTCAGTTGATAGAATTTGTGTATCGCTTCTTGTACTTTCATTCGAAGAGACCAAATTACATATCATTTGATACACCAGCTGTCTGTCTGTCTATTTGACAGCTGGTAGACATGAAAATTGGCTAAATTTTTAAATTTAAATTTGAAAATTTTCCACAGCGCAATAAGAGGTTGTAAACTGGCTATTAAAGTAGCCGGCACCTCTCATACAAATTGTTCCATTTTCTAAAGTTCAATTTTCTCCAGAAGCTGCTAATTCGGAAGACTGCAATAACATACATTTCTGTCCATTGAACTGCTTTTTAATGGTTGAAAACATTTAAAAGGATGACCAATTAACCACAAACCTCACAAATGACCGACTTAACTCTAAATTCACTAAATTGGCAAGGAGCGAGGGCGATCCCTAAATTAGCCGAACTGATGTATAGTTGGTGACAGTAGTTTGAAAAGAATTTTTTTTTGGTGAAAAGCGACAACATTATAAAATGTATGTTTTAAGTTTCAAGGCGCCACGTTGTTTAGTATTATCAAAATTACACGATCTCAGTAAATTTATAAACAAGGAAAAATTGGTCACAGTTTTGTAATCTAATATTTCCATTTGAAAGGTCTCAATCCCACCAATATTAAAGCCCAGCTAGATTATATTCTGGAAGAGTCTACTGCTTCGCCTACAACTGCATAATATTGGGTAGCAGTTTTTAAACGAGGCCGTACGAGCTGCGTAACATAGTGTTATACCAATTGAGTTGTCCACGTCAGACACGGTTAAAGAAACACACGAAATGGTGTTGGACGATCATCGGCTAAAGGTACGTGAGCTATGTGAAATGTTAATCATTTCAAAAAGTGGTATACATCGTATATTGACCGAAGATTTGAAGATGAGAAAGCTGTGCGTAAGATGGATGCCCCGCTTGCTATTAATAGAGCAAGAACAGCGTAGGGAAAATGCTTTAGTAAAGTGTTTGGCGATGTTTCGCCGCAGTAAAGCCGAATTTTTGAATCGATGCATAACCATGAGTGAGGCATGGGCCCTCCACTTTACACCTGAGACAAAGGAACAGTCAAAGTAGTGGACTCAAACGGGAGAATCGTGTTCAAAGAAGACGACGACGGCAATTTTTATTGATTACCTTCAGAAAGAAAAAACCATCAACAGCGAATATTATGCTAAATTATTGCGTTTAGGAAGTATTGTTTCATCAAGATAAACATCCAGTTCACACATCCACTATTAATAAATTAAAATTCGAGTTGTTTCTTCACGTACCTTATTCGCCGGATTTAGCTCCCTTGGACTACTTTCTATTTTCCAAACTTGGAAAAATTGCTCGGTAGTGAAAGATTTGGCAACAATGAAGATGTGGAAACTGCGGTTGATGGCTATTTTAAGGAATTTGATAGTTCCTTTTATAGACAGGGTATAGAAGCTATTGATTGTCGCTGAAAAAGGTGTATCGAGCTAAAAAGGGATTGTGTTGAAAAATGAAGAAAATGTTTTCCAACTTTCTTGCGTCTTTTTGTACCGTCCTCGTATATTCTCAATTTCACATCTTTTTGGCAAGAATATTGAATTTACTCATTATGCCTTTGTAGAACTATGTGTTGAGAATGAAAATGAAAATTGTTTGTTTTTCCGAAATTCCAATTTTAATCTTTCATTTCTACGGAGTAGGCTGTAGTGGCCTACATTTTTGTATGTATTGGTATTTATAATTCTCGATTTAAGTAGAGTACAGTACACCAAGAAGTCAAGAACCTTCTGATATCTTCCATATACATCACCGATTTATCTCATGTATTCTTAGCTTGGTATGTTTTAAGCCATAGCATTGACTTATGTCAATTTTGGTTCACACGATGCGCTTTGCAAACTTAGTTTGTAAAGAATGAAAATGGAGGGCATTGAGACTTTTGGTTTCCCCCTTACAAATAAGTGGATTTTCCTCTGTAATACCGAATTCGTGGTCATTATAATTATAATTGTAACGCCCATGTGCATTGAGTAGTTTAAACTATATATTAGGTGCTCAACTAAATTGGCGCCAACCACAACGGGCTAGTCGATTCTGTCATAACCTAAACGTCATGAGCCAAGCTTAGACATATGGTAAACATACCGCCTCGACACAATAGTGATTTTATGTTGTATTGTGCCAAAAAATCGTCATATGCGGGAAGTATTGAGTTTCTTCGTTCAATTGAAGAAAACGGCGGCTGAAGCTCATCGGGGGCTTAAAGACGTTTACTGAGATTCCAGCGTTAAGTGAAACAAAGTGTCGAAATTGGTTTCGTAGCTTTAAAGACGGTGATTTTGATGTTGACTACCGTTTGCGTGAAGAAAGACGAACCCCTTCGAAGAAACTGATGGGGATTCATGTCAAACGCAGGCAGAGCTTGCTTCGGTATTACGAGTTTCCCGCCAAGCCATTTCCAAGCGATTGCATGCGTTGGGAATGATTCAAAAGCAAGGAACTTGGGTTTCTTATAAGTTGCAGCCAATGGACATTGAGCGTCGTTTTTTCATCTGCGTACAACTACTTCAGCGACAAAAAAGGAAGGGATTTCTTCATCGTATTGTAGCGGGTAATGGAAAATGAATTGATTACAGCAATCTAAAGAAAATGAAGTCATGGGGGCTGCCCGGTCATGCTTCTACGTCGTCGTCTCGGCCAAACATTCACGCTGTGAAGGTTATGCTCTGTATTTTGGTGGGATCAGGTCGGTGTTATTTGTTACGAGCTGTTGAAATCTACAAAACTATCACTGGGCATCGATATCGCCTTCAATTAATGCAATTAAGCCGAGCTCTGCGCGAGAAACGCACACCATACGCGGGAGGCAGGAGAAAGTGATTCTTCAGCATGTCAACGCTGAGCCTCAGGTGAACAAGTCCGTTAAAATCTGCCTGGAAACGCTTAAATGGCAAGTCTTACCCCATCCGCCATATTCCCCAGATATTGCGCCGTTCGATTATCACTTATTCCGTTCGATGGCATAAGGTCTGCTTGACCAGCATTTCCACTCAAGGAAAGACTGGATTCGTAGATAGCCCCAAAAGATGAACAGTTTTACCGTGACGAAGTTCCAGCTTTGCCAGCAAGATGGGAAAAAGTAGTAGCCAGAGATGGACAATACTTTCAATGATTCAGTTGTAAACATGTTTTCATAATAAAGTTTCATTTTTATAAAAGAAAAACAAAGCAGTGAGAACTTAATTGCGCACCTAATATAATTAGATTCATATCTGTCTTATCATGGCCCTCAGTGGTATCGCCTTCTCAGATAGGCTGTTTTAGTAAAAATCATTGTATGCTCTATAATTCGTAGGCGAGAGTCCTGGAATGAATTTTGTGTTTTTTTTTTTACAAGAACATAATGATTTACCAAGCCCCTATTGGCAGCCCTCACATTTTTTTATCAATGTAAAATAACTTTTGGTTAGATTGAAATTTCGGTACTTATTTGTCCATAATCCTTTCATAAAATGTCTGTGGCGAAGTTGAATTCGGGAAATCGAAGAATCGTTTTGGGATTTCCTGGGTTTAATATATTAAAAATTGGTCTCCATTCCCTTTCGTTTCGTAATTGTAAAAATGTAAATTGTTGGGGAAACTTTTAAACCGGATTAGAATTCTTGGTCCCGAATGCTAAGCATTTTAAATTGTTTAACCTCGAAAAGAGGACTGTTATGGCAAAAAAACGTTTTTCTCGTCTTGAAGTCAGCGGTGCGACGTAAGAACTATTATTTTTTTTCATTAAATTTAAATGTGTCTAAATTGGCTACCTGCATGGGAGATATCAATAGAAATTTGCGCGATGTTTTTTTTCCAATTTTCCAGCTTCATAATTAAAAATTACAGCGGAAAGACTGAATATCGGGAAATGGGTTATTTTGCGTGGGAGATTTTGTTTTCTTTAGGAAACACCATTTAGGTAAACATTTAACGTGTCCTTAATTTGAGTATAATTCGCGCAGCTAAATAAAAGATAAAAACAAGAATATATTAGAAATTTTGCTTCAGAGAATTTAGTTGAAATGGTCAATTTGTATGGATGTGGTTAGTCGGTAATTTTTTTCAAAATCTACCAAGCATTATAAACTATCAATTAGGTGCTAAAGCGAAAAAAGGAATTTAGAATAAACGACAGATTTATAAGAAATTACCAGAAGGGGCTGTTCGATATCCGATTTAAAATCGCCGACTGCAATCTAGTAAGACATTAAGCTGCACTAAGTTTAAAGAAGGTTCATAAAGATATACGACAATTATTGTGTTTACCAATAAGACGGCTAGACAGAAGGACACCACTTAAGCGAGGAATGAAGATATAAAGACTGCCCTTTATGAAGATCAATTCAAAACGTATACCCTAAACAAATCAATTCAAAATGTATTCAAGCTATTCGATTTATACGCTCTGTAAGAAAACCCACAAAATTTTTGATTTATTGTTCGGCTAGAATAGCCTTTTATTAACAATAAAATGTGTGTAAGTTCCAGCATCAAAAACGTTCTTAGAAGAAGTAGTTAACAAATTTGGAATACACCTTTGTAAAATGTGGCCAATATTCTCCGAAAATTGCCATTAAGTTCGTAATTAGCTGCCTAAAATCCTTCCGAGTGTAATGTTTTCATAAAAACTTTTAAAGTTGCAATTTCGTCCAAAAAATATTTTTTTTTTTTTTTTTTGGAATGTCTGTAAGCAAATTTAATTTCCGCCAAATTTACTTATACATATATTTCAAATTTTTATTATCTCCTAATTTAAATGTATTTTATACAAATAGCCGACATCTGAAATGAACAATCCAAAGCATTGATTGCTTCAGGTTTTCCATGGTATTACCCGGTAACCAGATATGGTATCATCAAACGTATACGTTATATCCAATGAGGCCTGCAACACTATTCTGGATTCTATCAGCCTTCTTATAATGCTACCTGTCCTTGGATTGTAATTGTTGCCCCACAAATACAATTTACTTAGCCTCAAAGGTTTTTTCATTGTCAACAAAATCATGGAAACGTTCTCAGCATTTATGTCATTGTACTGGATAAGCAACGATTCTAGTCGCCAACAGGAACTTAAATATTTTGCCACTTGTTCACCGCCATGCGGTCCCAAACCGCAACCGCTCATATCAAGATGTTGCAAAGTACCGCTCGACGATATGGCCTTGAGTAGATAGCAGGCGCCATCCGGTCCAATTTTATTATAGGCCACATTCAATTTCACCAAATTGGATAATTTGTCGTACAAGTACTCGGCTATAATTTCCATATCTTGAGCTTTAAATTCACACATTTGAATTTCAAGTTCTTCCAATTTATTTTGCCATATCAAAGACGAAACGACGACAGCAATATTCCCAGAATCCAGAGATAAATGTTTGCCCAACAGTCGACCGGCATTGAAGCCCACAACTGTTTCGGATTTATGAATGCCATCCGCCAAGTTTGCAAAGTTGTATTGATTAATGCTGCAACAGGAGACGTCTAGATATTGCAAAGTCTTTGACGAGATGAGGAATGAGCGCAGATGTAGAATGTCGTTATCATTTAAAGGGGTGCCTAGAAAGCGCTTTGTAAAAATAACTTTGGATGCGGAATCATATAGCCTTTAACTTACCCCCTAACATCAGTTCTTGAACATTCATTCTGCCAGCATTCTGCTCTAATGCCTCAAAGAATTCTGTGGATAAATTCATTAATTTCAATTCAATTGTTCTTAATTTGCTTAGACTCTGGACAAATTGAAATAGCAACTCTGTTTTATATGATAAAATCCTTAAGCCCATTAGTTTCACTCTGCATAGTGGCCGTGTTCGTATAAATTGTATAATAGTGGCAAAATCATTCACTGGATCATAAGGCCTTTTCATGCGGTCTTCGAAGTCCAAACGTTTGAATTTAAAATTACGATAAGGCCTCTTATCGTATTCACGTTGCCAGCAATCCAATAGCAATAATGTTAATTTACGATATTTCGCCGGTTGTGGGGTCTGCCAGCAGGCTATGGGGCGATCACACATTATTGCAAGGACGGTAATTATTTCCTTTATTGTTGATTTCCTTGTATAATTTCAGAACCTGAATCGAAAGTGTCATGTGAAATTTATACAAGCCTAAAGGTATGCTATGCTTCACTCGAACTCAAATCAGGGAAGGCACTTTTTGGTACATTTTCTGAACTCAACTGTCAAAACAGTTTAGTTTTATAAATTGTACTAAGCATCGAGCCCAGAGTGCTTAATTAAACGGCGATTGTCACTGGTAATTTGAGAAAAGAGCTGTTTCCGTTTTTAAATTGAAAAAAATAACTTGTTTTTTTTCAACTTACTTTTAATTTAATTCAATTTATTTATTCAGAATTGTAATTTTAAACCTTAAGGCCGATTTGATTAAACTACAATATTACAATTCAATAATAAATGCATTATACAACTTTACAATACTAATGTTGTAAAAAAGTTTATATATCTTAATGCCAGAAAAATATGATTTACACTTCACTTATTAGAATTTTTTACTATGTATGTTTTTCGTCCTAAAATACGGAATTGTAAGTTTAATTGGAATTCAGAGCTACTCCATAATATAACGAAAAACTCAATAACACTTTAAATGGTAAAAATCAGTAACTTCAAGTAATTTTTTGTAAGATTTACTTAACTAAGTAATTGAGATGCTGTACAAGTAATGGCTCAAAAAAAAGGAAGAAAAAATAATAAGTTTAGCGATAACCATTTTCCCGTTCAGAATGAAAAGAAAGATGGACAGCAAACTATCTGACGGCAATATTAAAAAAAGGGGTCACGCGAATAATTATAGATGAGGAATATCATTGAAATCTGCAAGAAGTCTTTTCTTGTGTTTTGGGATGAAGAAAAAATTTTTAATGTGTTTGCAAATTTGTTAAACTGCGCTGCCTATTCTTACTTGAAAAGATCTGCACATAACGGGTATTCCAACAAGAACGCAAGATTTAAATTTGGCGCCATTCGAAGTGTCATTGTTTGACATTTGAACAATTGTTATTGTTTGCTAGTAAAAAGTACGAGCTTAGTAAAAATGGAGCGCTACACGAATGAACAACGCATTCTCATTGTGAAATTGTTTTACCAAAATGGTGAAAGTTTTGCGGCTACCGTTCGCAAATTGCGATCAATTTGGCGTCACAACAATGCTCCCAAAGAGTCAACAGTAAAGAGATTAATAGATAAATTTGCCAAAAATTGGGTCTGTTAGTGATGTTAAGACAACAACGCGCCTTCGACCAGGTCGATGGACCAAAAATGTCGCAGCTGTACGTGATGATGTCGCTCAAACTCCATCCACATCAATTCAACACCGAGCTCAGCAAATTGGTGTCTCCAAATCCACTATGCTGCGAATTTTGACGAAAGATTTGCATCTTCATGCATACAGAGTTCAATTGACTCAGGAACTGAAGCCAGCTGACCATGGACAGCGAAGGGAGTTCGTTAATTTTGTATTGGAGAGACAACATGAAAATGCGGATTTTGCCGATAAAATCATCTTCAGTGACGAGGCCCATTTCCATCTTGATGGCTTCGTCAATGGGCAGAATTGTCGCATTTGGGGTGAGGAAAATCCTCGAGTGATTGACGAGAAGCAAATGCATCCTCAACGTGTCACTGTGTGGTGTGGATTTTGGGCTGGAGGAATCATTGGACCATTTTTTTTATGAAAATGAGAATTGAAGAAATGAATGTGGAGGGCATATACTACTCTGAATGTGTAAAAACAGTTAAAACCTACTACAAAAGTAGTTATCCAAACTTGGGCACTGTTCGTGCATTACGCGGTCATAATCGACTTACTGTGCAAGATATTGGCAAAATTATACAAATATTTCAAGAGACTGGAAACGTTACATGCTATTTGGCGCCATTAGCCTTTCTTTGGAAGAGCTACATCAAAGACCGTGTTTACGCGGGTAATCTCTATACGTTGTAGCATTTAAAACCAACATTCGTCAATTTATCGGCGAAATATTGCTCGAAATATGCGAAAAAGTGATCAAAAGCTACCTAAAGAGAATCCACTGATGTAACCAGTCTAGGGGCGATCATTGTATTTCTTACATAATGGCAAAGTCCAAACATTATAATGAAATATAAGTTTCATTGAAATAATAGCTTTTATGTGTTTTATGTAACTTTACTTTTGAGACCGAAAAATGGATATCCCGGTATTATCTAATTTAACCAATCAATTCTCAGGCTCACATTTGCCTTTAAATACTCTAAATTCTGTACAATTTAGCACGCATTAGGCGCTTAGTAAATTTAGTTCTGCATACGAAAATGAATGGAACAGGTTATCACATATTTAAAGTGGAAGATTTTGCAATGACCCTCTATTTATATGGAAGACTTCGATAAATTACATTTATTGCAGGTTAATTCGAAAAATTTTCTACTGATGCATTAGGACGCCAGGTGAAGGTATACATACACATATACATATACATAGGTTAGTGAAATTCCTTCATTCTTTCCTTCCTTCCTTCAGCTTTTTCCCCTTTGTCAATTTATATGTACTCGTACATATACATATATAAGTACATATATTATAATTATATGTGAAATTCTTACATTCGAAACATTTTGCACGGGAGTCAAGTTTGCAATTAGGTAGGATTACAACAACACGAATTTATTCAGCAACAACAGCAAGTATCGCCTTGAAAAAATTACGATTCCTTTGAGTTTTTTGTCAGTTTCATTCAATTCTAATATTTTTCATTTACGACTTCAAAGAAAATTGTACTCAATTAATTTCAAAGAAATGGCTTTACAAATCGGAAAATCCTTGGCCTTGGTACAGCAGTTTATGAAACATTTCAAATACTTGCCACAAGTTATAACGAAACGCACCACTACTTTTGATTACACCAACACCATGTGCGGCAAGCGGGAGTATGTGGGATATGGCGTCAACGGTTCACCCATCTATGTAGATACGGTTACATTTCCAATGCCAGCCATACGTTTTCGTGAACCAGACGCCAAAATTTGCGCTCTGCGTGAGAAGGAAAAAGGCGACTGGAAGCAACTGTCAAAGGAAGAAATTAAAACGTTGTATCGCTATAGTTTTTGCCAGACATTCGCTGAAATGACTGCTCCCACTGGCGAATGGAAATTGCATTTGGGCAAACTTTTCTGGACGTGTACTATTGGCTTGCTGCTTACATTCTGCATTAATGTTTATCTACAGGATTTGCCAGACACATTTCAAGAGCATCGACGCCAGGCTCAGTTGAAAAGAATGATTGCACTGGAAATGAATCCAATAGAGGGGCTGGCATCCAAGTGGGATTATGAAGTTGGTGATTGGAAATGAATCATTTAAGTAGACACTTTGTAATACTTGTATTCACGCTAATAAATTGCATAATTTTTTTTTTTGGTTGGAATTAAATTGATATTAAATTGCGAAATTGTAGTAGAAAGTAACAGCTTTCGGACGGAAATTTGTTTGTTTTCCCCAATTAGATGCACCGGAGTTGATTCGTCTTCTTTTTTGTTTTAGATGAAATTTTGCAATGCAATGCATAAAATAGTTCTATTTGAAACCTGCTAATATCCCCTGCCATTTTCTAATTTTTGGCTTGACGAATATGATTTGGGACTTCACTTTAGCCTTGTCATCACAACGTCCATGAATGTCGATTGAGAACTGTTGGGTTACAACTATATCGTCCTCTGTCACATCTTAATCCAAGTTACGAAGGTGGAGGATAACATTTTGTCAAGAGTTTCAGATTAAGTTTTCAGCAAAATATTGCCTTAATACATATGAAAAAGTTTCTTTGCAAAGTAATTGAAATTTAGTTACGATAATCTGTAATGGCGCCAAGATTGCTATTCAGTAGTGGCTCCAAGTTTAGACTGTATTGCACAAAAGACCGATAAAAGTCGGTCCGGTATAGGCGACACTGCAAATATTATTTATCAAAATATATATATCATTTTGTTTAACAACTGAAGGTAGCTGTTCGTGCGGGAAATATTAGTTTATCCACACATAAAGTTATGATTTCGATAAAACTTTTACTTCACTTTTACTTTAATGCTTGGACCTTCGTATTATGTACGAAATGCAATGACAAAATATGGCCCAATGACACCTCCCGATCATAATGCGCACCAAAAACAGCCACTTTTTCCGGACACAATGGATTTTCCACTATAACTTCTGGATTCTCCCAGCTCCACTTTTGTAGTAAATTTTAACTATTTTTACGCATTCTTCGGTTGGTAAGCGATCTATAATCGTAAATGGCAAACCTTTCACTTAATAAATAATACTACAGCTGACAGGTTTGCCGGCGGGTTTGAAACCACGAAATGGATAACCCACATTTGTTTGTACTGCGTGACAGAATCTGAAGAAAAAATTCTCTTCTGGTACTTGCCTACAAATAACAGATTTGATTCAAAAATTTGTAGGTTCATATATTTTATTCGGATGCACTAAATTAAGTCAGATTTGGTGCATATTATGGGTTTGCTAAAGTAAATTCTAAGAAAGAAAATGAGTTGGATCGCCATTCTGATTCCTTCTGATATTCCAAAATGTAATCATTCCTCTGTGATTGCTAGTTAGAATGCTATAATAATATAATATTTACGTCTAATGCACTGATTTGTAAAGCTTGGTAAAATTTGAGAAAATGTTATCAAGTAATCACATCTTTCTGGTACCTCCCATACAAATGGACAACTTAATCCATGTACGTGTATCTTTAGTTTCATATCTAGCAAGCAGTTGTATTAGCTGCGTAACTAAATTCCCGCTGTTTGCCAATAGATGGCGCCAGCTGTAAGTGATAGTCGTTGCTGCCATAACCTAAACGTCATGAATCAAGCTTAGGCATATGGTAAACGCACCGTCTCGACACAATAGTGGTTTTCCTTTGACGTCATATTCTTTTGGTTGTGGTTTTGTACCGAATAATCATCATATGCGGGAAGTGTTGAATTTTTTCTTTCAATCGAAGAAAACGGCGGCTGAAACTCATCGAGTGCTTCAACATTTTTACGGAGATGCTGCTCCAAGTGAAACAATGTATAGATATTGGTTTCGTCGCTTTAAAGACGGTGATTTTGATGTCGACGACCTTTCGCATAAAGGAAGACGAAAAACCTTCGAAGACACTGATTTGACGTTATTGTTTGATGGAGATCCGTGTCAAACACAGGTAAAGCTTGTTTCATGATTTCAATGATTCAAAAACAAGGAACTTGGGTTCCTCATGAGTTGAAGCCAAAGGACGTTGAGTATCGTTTTTTCGCCTGTGAACAACTGCTTTAGCGACTAAAAGAGGAAGGATTTTCTTCATCGTATTGTAAGGAGTGATGGATTCACTACAGTAACTAAAAGAAAATAAAGTCATATCCACGCTGCAAAGGTTGTGCTCTGTATTTGGTGGGACCAGGCCGGTGTTATCTGCTACAAGCTGTTAAAACCAAACAAGACCATCACTGGAGATCGGTATCGACTTCAATTAATGCGATTGAGCCGAGCCCTGCGCGAGAAACGCCCACAGTACGCAAAGAGGCATAAAAAGGTTATTCTTCGGCATGACAAAGATCGGCCTCATGTGGCCTAGACCCTTAAATCCTACCTGAAAACGTTGAAAAGGGAAGTCTTACCCCATCCATCATATTCTCCATGTATTGAGCCGTCCGATTATCACTTGTTTCGTTCGATGGCACACGGTCTGGCTGACTAGCAGTTCTGCTCATATGGCATATGACAGCATCAAAGAATGTTCTACCGTGACGGAATTCGAACTTTGCCAGAAAAGTGGGAAAAAGTAATATCGATGGCCAATACTTCCAATGAATCATTTGTAAACATATTTTCATAATAAAACAGAGAGAACTTAGTTGCGTGTCTAATACTGAAATCAATTAGATTTGACCACACATTACGCGTTTCGTAATCTAATTACTGAGAACAGAAATAGAGGGCATCACCACACCCTTTCCGGTGCATCCCATACAAATTATTCCAAATGTCACAATTTAATTTGTTCACTGCAATCCCCAATTACCAATCTGCCAATCATGTTGTACTTTGTAAATAACAATTCGGTTGTATAACCACGCCCTCTCTCGTAACTCGTATACAAATTGCCCAATTTGACCCATACACTCCTACATTCATATCTGTCACTCATTTGCTCTAAATTCAGCGTAATGTAGGATGCATCAGACATTTAGTAAGAACAGTTTTGCAATGAAAATAGATTGGATTGGCAAGCTGCTATGCATACAAATTGTTCAATGGGGAAAAATTAGTGGTCGATTTGTATTTTCAGCGTTCAAAGTGATTCGATGTTGTATAGAAAGAGAATCATTTTTTCGCAATAATTTCATTGAAATCGACTCTAATTTAGTTCCGAGAACGGGTGAGTTATTTTATGGAAAACTCCGATATTTTGTCGAAATTTTGTTTAGTTTTCCGTTCAAAAAGTACTATAAATCGATGCGAAATCAACTTTAGTTATGAAGAGTAAAAAAAACATTCTACTTTTTGAATAATTCGGGAAGTAAAGCATTGATTAAGTTTTTGATTTCGATCATTTCATGTAAATACTAAGCAATAAAAATATTAAGCTAGTTTGCATACTAACGTATTTCATGACAAATAATCTATGCAAAAACATATTATTTCTATTGATTGTTTCTTATTTAACTGATATTATAATAATTACGTTTCTATTTATGCATTTTTCAGGTTTTTAATATAATTTGCATTTTTTCTTCATACCTGGCTTGGAAGAATTCTTTTGAAAATCTATGAACATCGAAAAACACTATTTATAGAATCTAAATACAGAGTGTCCATCGGGAAGGTATACTAATTTCTTTGTTTATAATTTTTGATTAAATGAAAGAGAATGTATCTTATATTGATAAACGTTTTATTTAATGTCGGCAATTATGTATGGAATACAATATCAGATAAATGTCCGCCTCTGTTAGCCTCACAAATGCGAGGCCTTTTGAGCACATTTTTTCAATACATTCTTACACATTTCACGCAGTATTTCAGCGATTTCATCACGAATATTTTGCTTGAGTTGTTTAAGCGATTCTGGTTTGTTTGCATAAACCTTGCTTTTCAGATATCTCCACAAAAAGAAGTCTGGAGCAGTCAAATCAGGCAACCGTGGAGGCCAATCAACATCACCATTTCTTGAAATAAATTGTTGTGGAAAAAGGTCTCGCAGTAATTCCATTGTAATCCTGACTGAATGCGATGTGGCACCGCCTTGTTGATACCACATGTTAATCAAGCCCAAAGGATGCAGTTGTGACGTTAAAAAGTTTGCAATCATATCACGATATTGCTCCCCATTGACAGTTGCCGTTACGCCGTTTTCAGTTTCAAAGAAGTAAGGTCCAAAGATTCCCCTTGACCAAATTGCACACCAGACTGTCACTTTTAATGGATGCAAAGGTGACTGTTGAATAATGTGAGGGTTTTCCATTGCCCAGAACCGACTATTCTGTTTATTCACATATCCATTCAAATGAAAATGTGTCTCGTCACTCATTATGATTTTTTCATAAAAATCGGAGTTGTCATGGGCGAGCTGTAACATCCTGTTGGCATATGTATGTATGGCGGCGTAAATGGTCTTGTGGAAGAAGTTCTTGTGTTAACTGAATTTTAAATGGAAACAACCGGCATTGTTTCCTTGTTAAAATATTAGGCGCCATTGCCAACAAAAACATTAGCAAATTAGCAACAAGCAACAGCAAATTGGATAATATTAACTATGATTATTATCTGTATATGATTTTCAGTATGTCTCAGTTAATATCAGTTTCGTTTGCGATTACGGCAACGTTTTTGCTATAACATAGTATTCTGAAACACCTCGTTAACCTGACGTGGAGCTTTATCAAGCTTTCAAAGTTTCTGATTAAGCTTGGGAGAGCAAAATGTATGTTATTAGAGTAATAGCAAAAGCTTTTTATTAACTCTTTTTACCCATGCCTTAACATCTCTCCATCATTCGTTTTCTTTCTCATTCCTTGTCTCTTTCTCTCTCTCTCTCTCTCTTTAATGTAGACGCCTGTCTCTCCTTTTGCTGTCCAACAATGAGATTTTTTGACATTTAAATTTGCACATCCTACATTTGTTTCCGGTTAAATGAAATGATATTCTTTCTCTGTTGTTTTTAGGATTATTTGTGACTTTCCTTTGAACTTGTTGGTGATTGTTGCGAGTCTAAAGTTTGGTATGAGTGTGTGTATTCACCACAGAGGCTGATTGTGTTGTGCATTTGAGAGTGGGTGTGGGTGTGTGTGTGTGTGTGTGTGTGCATTTTTGTGGTATTTATGATTCTGTATTAAAACAAACAGAAATTTTTAATTATTACGACGATAATGAGAAGACTCCATACGATAAAAGAAATAAATCGGTGGAAATAAATAAATCAAGACAGTGAAATAAATCTAATAAATCTAATATGGAGATAACAAAGAATATGTAAATTAGTAGCAGATTTGTATAGGAAATCAATGTATATGTGTATATTTGAAGAGAATTGTAGGGCTTTCCCGAATGGGGTGGGAGGCAACGTGCTAGAAACTGGTAAGGATAACGATTACGTTACGATTGACTAGGACAACAACAAGAGCGACGACAGCAGCAACAATAACAGAACAGACACTCACTAACAACAGCAGCAATAATGACTACGACGACAAAACAACAACAACAACAACAATGATAACAACGACAACAGGAATGAACGTAAAAGCGAAAGTAAAATAAAGCTTGTATCCTTCGGAAGTCGGAAGTTTTGAAACAACTTTTTTGCTGCTCTGCAATCAGTTATTAAGTAAACGTCGAAGAACCAACCAGTTCTAAGCGAAAGTTGCAGCGGTAAACACAAAATAAAGAAAAAGGGAAAGAAACGCATATAAAACGGAAAATCCACAAAAAAAAAGTACAAAAACAACAAACAAATTGAAAAAAAAAAATTTCCTAACTTCAATATATAATATAGTATATAATAATATATTTTCCATAATTTAATTTAAAAAAAAAAAAACAAGATCGACTTAACGAGGCAACTCGCAAAAGTGTGTGATTGAACTTGAAACTTGAACAGCCACAATGACCTTAATGTTGCATGAGTTTAGTTAAAAGTGAACCTTTGACATGTGAAAGTGAAAGGTGTTAAAAAAAAACAACTTATAGTTTTGACACTCTATAGTTTACGCCTTAAAGTGAATCCATTGCAAACTTTAATACATTTTAAGAGCATGATAAATTGTAATTTAGATTCATGCAAACTGAAGCGAATTTTGAGACAAGTGAAAGTGAACAACAACAAACTATGTTTGGGTCTGGCACAAAAGCAGCTTCAAATACAAAATGACATATATTGTGGCAACTTTTTAGATTAAATTTAATTTTGTTTTTACATTCGCATTTGTGGTAGCTTCTCAGGGGATGATATCTCATCACCAACTCTTATCACAAATATACGCAAAACAAGAACCAGCCATTCCACTATAACGTCTAGATCTTATGCTGGTTGTTTTCTTTTTGTTGTTATCCCAATTTAGGTTCATTTCTCCCCACATTTGCCCTAAAACCGTTTTGGGGAACTTGCACACCCACAAACAAACATGTACTTTTTTTCTATTCACTTCAGGAAGTTTCAAAGAATTAAATTCTTTCTCATTAATTTGTTAGTTACATGGACATTGTCTAAGGATATATCCGTTTTCCTGGAAATTGTAAATGGAGGAAAGTAAAGAAACAAGTGTCAAAAGTGAAAATTAGTCCTAACTGGTACTGGCAGTGTACAAAATCGAAACACAAAAAACAAAAACGAAGAAGGAAAAAATTAAAAGCCCACCAAAAACCCACACCTAACAAATTTGATTGTGTGATTTTGTACATCTGTACAGCTTCTTTCCCCAAGACTAACAATAACCATATATGAACCATAAATATATTATCTGGACAAAGTGATACACATAACTATATCTCTAACATCTGTATCCACATATCGGAGATTTAATTGAATTTCGTGTTGATAAATCACACAACTGACGACGACAACGACGACGGTCTGAGTACGGCCATCCATTCATTTAAAATGAGTGATACAGGACACAGCTTTGCAGCCAACGAATTTAGTTATATCCTTCAACGACAGGTTAGTACATTCCAATTGTATGTATGTATGTATATGTTTATATGTATGTATGATATTTATTTCCTTTGTGTTTGGTGTATGCAATGACTGCAAATTGCTGTCCTATTGTGTAGGATTTTTCTGTTTAATTTCAGCGCTGTTCACATTTTGTCTTTTTCTCTTCGTTAGCGTTTAATCACAATTCACGTAGTCCTTTGTTGGGCTCTCGTGTTTGTGGCATTATAAATGATTTAAAGGTGTTGTTAACATAATCGCTGAGGTTTGTAATTAATTGTAAAGGTAAATTGTTTCTCTGGACGCGAGAGGAAATTGTTAGCTTATGGAATTGGGGGAAACCTAAAAGTCCATATGAAATAAAGGACATTTTTGTTTTATAGGACTGGGAAAGAATTGTATATTTGCTACCAGAACCCATAACACTATGCAGTAAAATAGATATAAAAAAAAACATTAAGAGAATATTTTCAAGTTTTTAAACTTTAGAACTATGTATAGGATGGCGCATAAGTAACGTTAAGATTTGATGAGTGAATACATTTTTTGTTTAAGTCTTTCTTTCCGTCTCTTTACAGAATTAACTAACTAATACTTGGGAAATATTATGATTGAAAGGCTTAGCACAGAACAAAGAACCAAAGTTGTTCAATTTTACTTTGAAAGTCAGCACTCGATTAGTCAGATCATATCGAATTTTCTTGTATGTTCGTAATGCTCTTAGCGCTTCAACAACTTACCGAATGGTTCAGCGTTTTGGACAACAAGCGGCTGTGTGTGATCTTCCGCGTGCTGGAAGACCTCGTGCAGTTCGAAATGAAGTGACCAAGTATTGAGGAAAACTCCGAAACTTCCACCAGGCGACTTTCTCAGCAGTTAGAGATGTCTAGGCGGTCTTTGCAAAGAATTTTACATATGTTACATCTTTTCCCATATAAGATGCAATTGGTTCATGACTTAAAATCAAATGATGAACAAGAACGCATTCAATATAGTTGCCGTTAACGTTACTCATGCGCCACCCTACATAAATATGAAGTTTTTTATGGGTGAAATAATGTTAACTTGGTTTGAGTCAAATTTGGTTATCACAATAACAAAATATGAGTTTTTAAGTCAAAGACATTTGTCTGGAATAGGAGATGTAAATTTTGGCATAAGTCGAATCGAAGTAATGTTGCCAATTTGGGTTTAAGGTTTTTTTCTCTGAATTTTTTCAAAAATTTTGTAGATTATTCTTGACTTTTTCTTTCTTGCTATATATATTATTGCCACTTACTTCAGCTAACAGAGAAAGTTTAAAATTATGTGTATTTTCTACCATAATTTGCAGTAGTTAGTCCTGAACTTAAAATAAGACAACACGACAACTGTGTGCTGAAAGAATCTCCCTTCAAAATTTTAAATTTTCATAAATTTTCACAAATATTTTTTATGAAATTTTCATAAAAATTTTAATAAATATTCAAATAAATATTAATTTCAATAAATATTAAATATTATTATTATATTATTTCAATTAATATTCATTTCAATAAATTTTGTAATGCTTCAATAAATTTTATTATCAAAGAAAAAAAAAAAAAAAATAAAATAAAAATTAGCAAAATTAGAAAGAAGCTATTCTAATACCTAGTAATACAATACAACGGAAAATCTAATTTTAATAAATCTGCTTTTATGTTGTACAGGTTGTACATTAAAAGAGAATAACCAAAAATAAATTGAAAATTAGTAAGTTCATCAAATCAACTTCACACAATATTTTGGCATTTATGGTCAATATTTTGAAGTAATATTAAATTTTTGAATTCGTGTTAGGTTAGCATATTTATGCAGGGTAACACATTTAGTGGTTTCAAAACTGCCGGTCTGGCAAGGCTGTCAGCTATTGAATACTTGTCAACTGAAGTGTTATTTATTTAGTAAAAGGTTTGCCATTTAAGAACATGGAGCGTTTAACAACAGAAGAATGTGTAAAAATTGTTAAAACTTACAACAAGAGTGGTGATTCAAATGTGATTCAGCACGACTGATTTTGGTTTTACTGCATGAAAAGTTTCGGCCACGTCAATGAACCAGCAAAATTATGCGATTTGACGCCATTAGATTTTTTTTTGTTTGGCAGGTATTGTCGAAGACTGTGTTTCGAAAATTATCTCAAAATGATCCACTGCTGCGACGGATCCAGAGGTGATCATTTAAATGACATTGCATTTCGTACATAATGCAAGATCCAAACATTGTACTAAAAAGTTTTATTGAAAACAAAGCTTTATGTGTATTTTATTTCACTTTACTTGTGAAACCAAAACATGGATAACTCTGTGTTAATCTTTTTTGGATGCCCTATCAATTCCATAATAATTCCAAATTCACTAGAAAAAAAATATAAATTTTTGATCTGAAAATTTTTATTTGCCATGCTAACTAAAACAGTTTAATTGGTTATATGATCACATGCTCGTCGAAGGAAGTGCGTCAAATACATAATTTTATGAGAAAATCGGAATGAAGCAGACCATTTTTTGTATTAGTTTCAATATTATATTCCCTTCGTGAGCACAGCTACTTAAAGTTCTTATTTACGTACATTTCACCGTCTCTTAAAATTAACAGCATGAAAATTTTTTTCCATCGGGCAGAAATATACAGCATTCGAATAATCGTTCACTCTTGATCTTTATAATACTAATTTTTAACAAATTAACTTGTAAGTTATTTTGGGTTTTCATGAGTTTTTAGCTTATTTTGGCTTTTTATTTGGAAAATTTCGAACTCTTTTTTAATACTAAGTTTTTGCACCACTGAATTGGAGTCAGGAATCACTGAAGTTTTACGAAATTAAATCCGGACTATGCTAACTTTTCGCGATGAGGCTTCATATAAAAAAAAATGGTCATGAAACTTTAAATTAAAATTTTTCACCGAACAGAGATAATACAACTCTGATCAAAAATTTGCATTAAGTGGCAACGCCACCTTTTTTTTGTTGTTTTCCAACACTGAAATTGGAATAACTTAGGTTTTGCATCATAATATGTTCGATAAAGTATTTGTGAACTTACGGTATGAAATAATGATAAAAAATACACAATTTTTTTAATTTCGAAACATAATATTGAATGTATTATGACGTAAAAACATTACATTGTTTCGATTTCAGAATTAAAACCCAATACAACAAAACAAAAAAAAAACCCAAAAAAAACCGCCAAATTATTTCAGTAGAAAACAACGTAGAACAACATCGTAGAAAAAGAACGTGGTAATTAAAGGCTGTCCCAACAAGACTGCAAGATTTAAATGACTGATGCAGCAATTGAATTGATTCTCTGGCAGTATGACACGTGGTGCCATCTTGTTGAAATCACATGCCCTCCACATTCATTTCTTCAATTCTAGGCATGAAAAAACTAGTTATCATTTCACGATACCGAACACCATTGAGTGTTTGCGCTTGACATGCCTCATTTTCATAAAAAAAGGTCCAATGATTCCTCCAATCCAAAATCCACACCACACAGTGACACGTTGAGGATGCATTTGCTTCTCGTGAATCACTCCAGGACTTTCCTCACCCCAAATGCAACAATTCTGCCTATTGACAAAGTCATCAAGACGGAAATAGGTCTCGTCACTGAAGATGATTTTATCGGCAAAATCTGCATTTTCATGGTGTCTCTCCAATACCCAGTTAACGAACTTCCTTCGCTGTCCATGGTCAGCTGGCTTCAGTTCCTGAGTCAATTGAACTTTGTGTGCATGAAGATGCAAATCTTTCGTTAAAATTTGCTGCATGGTGGATTTGGAGACACCAATTTGCTGAGCTCGGTGTCGAATTGAGGTGGATGGAGTTTGAGCGGCATCATCACGTACAGCTCCGATATTTTCGGTCGATCGACCTGGTCGAAGGCGCGTTGTTGTCTTTATATCAGTTTTGGCAAATGTATCCATTAATGTCTTTACAGTTGACTCTTTTGGAGCATTATTGTGACCCCAAATTGATAGCAATTTGCGAACTGTAGCCGCAAAACTTTCACCATTTTGGTAAAACAATTTCACAATGAGAATGCGCTCCATTTTTACTAACCTCGTACCTTCTACTAGCAAACAATAACAATTCTTTAAATGTCATACAAATACACTTGGAATGGCACCAAATTTAAATCTTGCGTTCTTGTTGGGATACCCTTTAGTTTTATGACATAAATACAAACAATAGAACACGCGCATAGTTGCAAAGACACACTAAGTTCTGCCGTAGCCGAAATTACATTTTTTAAATTTTTTTTTTAAATTCGTAGACTGCAGTAGTTTAGATTTTTGTTCAATATCTTTGTTTGTAATACTAGGCAAAGAAGTTGACTGATTAGGCACCCTTCCTCTCGTACCTCCAATACAAATAACCTGTTGTAACCATAAGTATATTCTTAGGGTCATGTATTTTATTTATTTAATTCAGTGTTAAAGTTCTCAGCACGAAAAGAGAGTGTATTACCGTATCCTTTCTGGTACACTCCCATATGAATTGATCGATTTGGTTTTCATCCATTCCAATTTTCTGTAAAGACTTGACTCTCTTCTATTTAGTACATCCCGTACAAATGACCGATTTGATTCTAATACTTTTGGCTTCATATTTTCCCAGCAGTTGTACTTAGGAGAGCCAAATTTATCATATGTCATGTAAAACAAATGAAAAGCCTTGCCAAAGCCCGTTTGGTAACTCTCACACAAATTGATCAATTTTACGGAATGCATATTCTTTTGTTATTTTCAACTAATTGGATGCAGTAGCTTCAATTTTTTGCTTTTCTAAATTTGGAAAAAAAACCTTGATTGTAGAAACGAAGGATGTTTTTTTTTAACTAATCAGAGTGTGCTGAGTTCGAATCTGGCTATCACGTCTTGTTCGTTTTTTATCTCACGCAAAAGTTGTTGCATTCAATATTAAAAATTGAAAAAAAATATTACTTACGCAAATGTCCCATGGGTTTCCAAACCAGTTCAACGGCCGCCAAATGATCCATTACCAGTCATTCCCAGTGTTACGAGCAATCAGTGGTAGTTTGTATCAGGCGGATGATGAACACCATTTGGCAACGCCAAGATATTTGGTTGCTCCAGTCCAAAACCTTGTAGGCTAGTGTATGTAATTTTTTGTGAAATTGTCATTCCAATGACAATGGAGATTATGTTCCATACTAGCATAATCAATTTGGTATCTCCTGGCTGCGAAGAAAGGGCTGCCAATATGTGTTAATAGCACAATTGTCAGCCCCTTTTCCTAGATAGCCCAAGTTTTACTTGGCTATTCCAGGGGGGCGTCGGCAATCGCATTGTAATATGCCCAGTGTGTCGCACACCGTGGGTAAGGGCTTCACGGCGAGACTCACGTTAAACCCTCTTGGACTTCTGTCATTCAAATGACCTATTTAGCGCATATAGTCTTAGTTTCATACCCTTTAAATGGTTGCACTGATTTCAATTTGAAATTTATGCGATTTATAGAAATTAAAAATTATGTTAGTTCTGAATTCAGTTCAAGATTGTATTGGGAGCTGAATATTTTTTTTTTAGTAGAATATAATTTAAGAACTTGCGATATTAGTTATGCTGACTCAGCTATCTGGAGGAAGAGAGCACAAACAGCTAAGGATGCTGCGGATGTTTCTTTTGCCAAAAAACAAAATGGCTACCCGTCCAGCCGGCCAACAACAACTTTTATACAATTGAGTCCGATCCATAGACAAGAATTTGCGATAATTAATTTATGTTTGATGTTTGCTCTTCGTTGAGAACATTTTCGTACCGATAAGCAAAAGTTCTCAATTGTTTTGTGAAGTTGCAGATCCTTAAGTTGGCTATGATGTTCAAGAACTCACTAACAGCTGAGGACGCTGAAGATGGTATTTTGGCAAATACCGAAATTTCGCAAGTTTTGGAACACAAGTCGATGGTCTATCTACGTAAGACTTCAGAAACTTATAAGTTTGCTTTATTTATTGTGTTTTAATTGAGAGCGTTTTGTAAGCTTCCCAAATACGTAAAATATTCGAGAATGTGTAATTAAAAAGTTTCCAATAGGTTGTTGTTTACGAAGATGGTCTCAAATCTAGCCGATCTAAAAAAGAAGTCACAAAAGAGTTGGCAAAAATTTTCTTTATTTTTTAACATAATCTTCTGTCATCTTGATACACTTTTTCCAGCGATATGCAATAGTTTCTATACCCTGTTTATAGTAAGAACTGTCAAACTCCTTAAAGTAGCCATCAACCGCAGACTGCAACTCTTCATTGTTAGCAAATCTTTTTACCACCGAGCTGTTTTTTCAAGTTTGGAGATTAAAAATAGGGCAAGAGAGCTAAATCTGGCAAATACGATGCGTGGTGAAGCAATTCGAACTTTAATGCATTAAATTTGGCCATCGTAATACTAGATTGTGTGAACTGAAGCATTGTCTTGATGAAACAATACTTTCTTTTTCGACAAATGCGGCCTTTCCTTCAAAGTGTCAACACTTTAACGCTACAATAAATTTACATATTCGATGCTGATGGTTTTTCCTTTCTGAAGATAATCAATAAATACAATCCCATGCACATCCCAAAAAACAGACGCCTTGACCTTGCCTGCAGATGGAACCGTCTTCGCCTTCTTTGAACACGATTTTCTCCTCGTCCCAGTTCACTGCTTTGACTGTTCCTTTGCTTTGCACTGCTTTGACTGTTCTCGGGTGTGAAGTGATGGCCCCGTGTCTCATTCATGGTTATAAATTGATGGAAAAATTCAGCTTTATTGCAGTGAAAAGTTACCAAACACTTTACTGAACCATCTTCACGACACTGTTTTTGCTCTATTGAAAGCAAGTGCAGCACCCATTTTGCGCAAAGCTTTCTCATCATCAAATCTTCAGTCAATATACGCTATATAGCACTTGTTGAAATGCCTATCATTTCAGCTAGCTCTCGCATGATCATCCAATACCTTTTTGTTGATTTTCTTAACCGTTTTCGGCGTGGCCACCTCAATTGGTCAACTCACTGCGGTGTTGGTCATGGCAGCTCGTACGGATTCGTTTAAACTCTCATACCCAATATTTTATAGTCGTAAACGAAGGAGCAGACTTCCCCAAAGTAGAATCTAGGTGGGCTTTAATATTGGTTGGATTAAGACCTTTCAAATGGAAATATTGAATTACATAACGGTGATCAATTTTTTCCATGTTCACAAATTCACCGAGACCGTTTACTTTTGATAGCTCAAATATAAATACTAAACAACGTGGCGTCTTGAAGCTGAAAACATGTGTTTTATAAGGTTGCCACTTTTTACAAAAATAATTTTTTTCAAACTATTCGCGATCGCCTTCGTAAGTCAGATCATCTCACTGCGATCACATCACAGGCAGATATCGCCTACGGCATTGTGTTGAATTCTATTCGCAACGAATTTTGCGTAAATGATCGTTACCAACATAAGAAAAAAAAAATAATAATCGAAAGTCAAAATGTACGTAGCCAGCAGAGTTTGAAAATTTACCTTATTTTTTTGAACACACTTCGTATGTAAGGTATATATAAATCAAGTCCTGATATCCATTTGAGCTCATTTCTGTATGGATTCTTGTCCAAACACCGCTGTTAACATTGAATGAATACAATGAAATTTTTGGTTCCGATTTTTATTTTATTGACACAAAAATCTGTTTTCAATTGAACAACTTTATTTGATTTTTAAAACTAGCTGTGGAAAGTATCCTTTAACTTACGTGTTATTTAGTTTTATTGGGAAGAAAGAAAAATCATTTTCCACCCCTTGCTAACATTATACTACTGGGTGGCGCAATAGAACGTGCATATTGCATCATCTTTTTTTGCGGGATAGAAAAGGCGCGGGCGGGGGGCGCCTACATCGTTGGGTTGGAGTTTTAGTCGGTATGAATCACTTCGACGGAAAGCGTTGCGCATTTTGCGTGCGGGCATTTTACGAGAACTCTCGTTCATATATTGCTACTAGGCGACTATATTGTGCTGAATATGGACTACGGCGAATTAGTGAAGCTCCGAGTGCTAATTTAATAAAAATATGGGTAAAGCGTTTTGAAGAGACCGGTTCAACATTTAAACCACAAGCAAATAGTCGCCCAAGAACATCTAGGACCGAAGACAATGTTGAGAGAGTTATGGAGTCAGAACGAGGAAATTCACAAATGTAGACTCGCAAGAGATCGTCTGTCTTACAATTATCGTGACGAAGTTTGCAACGAATTTTAACATTGGATCTTAAACTGCATCCATATAAGCTGTAATTAACACAAGAATTGAAAGAGTCTGATTTCATAGCAAGGCTCGCATTTGCTAATGAAATGCTTAATCGATTTTCCAATTTTGACAATATCCTTTTCTCTGACGAGGCTCATTTCCTTATGAATGGGCTCGTAAACCGTCAAACTTGTCATTACGGGAACAGTGAAAATTCCAAAATCAAACACCAGATATTATTGCGTAGTCCTAAAATGACAGTATGGGCAGCAATCTCTGGCAGAGAAATAATTGGTCCTTTTTTCTTCGAAAATGAGATGTTGCACGGATATTTGGCTCCGGAAATTGAAAGTTCAAGAATAGTGAATTCCAGAACTTGGTTCCAACAAGATGGAGCTATCTGTCACACTTCAAATGACTCCATGGCGGTGGTGAAGCAAATGTTCCCTGGCAGACTGATTTCGAAAAGAAGTGATATCCCATGGCCCCCACGTATTCCAGACTTGACGCCTCTTGACTTTTTTTTGTGGGGATACCTCAAACACAAAGTCTACAGTAATAATCCAAGAAACATCGTTCAGCTCAAGAAGAATATCCGTGGTAAAATGGCAGCCATTACAGCAGTATTACTGAATAAAATTTTCAATAATTTTCGTTTGCGGTTCGAGGAGTGCCGTCGTAGGGAGGGTCACCATTTAGATGATGTTATTTTTAAAAAATAAACTCCATTTATTACTCTACAATGCCTTAGATTTATTTTAACCATACCTTTTGTATTTATTTTTTAATCTATTTTTTAAATATGCACGTTCAATTGCGCCACCCTGTATATACTTGTATATAGAATATGTAATATGCTTTCCTCAAAGTTGTATTAAACCACTTTTGTTTTCCTTTGATATTAGTTTATTGAATGAATTGTTGTGCACCCTCTCTCAAAATGCTATTCCCCCAATGTATTCAAAGCCACATCGTATTATTTTTTGTTTTGTTTTCGTTTTGTTGCCTTTAAGTAACATTACTCCCCCCACAAGTTGTAATATCAACTTGAGGGCATTTAAAAAGCGAAAATATAAAGTAATCATGACGTTTTAAAGTTTCCGCATTCAAAATACAGACTCATTTCCCTTTGTTGTGAAATATGACTTCCACACGTTGTTGAATTTACCTTGCGAAGCGCAAATCGTCTTATCATTCTTAAGAATATCTCGAAAAACACAAAAGTATTCAGGCTATTAAATAAAATATTAATATTACATGTAAGAAGAAACTTTTCGCAGTGAATAAAAGGAAAAGCGGGAACGCAAAGTCTCTCCATGAACGTGTTTGGTGTTTAACCTCTTTAGCGTTTCGACTATACTGACTTATAACCTCTAAAAACGTGAATTATGCCTAGACTCTTGGCCTTTTTGTTACTTACAAATTAAAAACGAAATCCAAATGTCATTTTCTCTACATCGTGAAGAGGTCATCCATCCGCCGCAGTCAGGAATATGACAATGAGGCTTGAGTGAGTAATTTCTTCCTTCGACAGGACATGATGTGTAGTAAATGTTTCCGTAATTTTCTTGTCTCTTCCTTTTTTTTTTTGGCTATGTGGTTAGGCTAATTATATAGTTAAAGCTTATATTATAAGAGTACTTACAAAAGTGGAGAAAGAACCAAGCTATGTATTGGTCAAAGCATTAATGGCTGTCTGTGTTGTTCAGACAGTCCAACGGTATGAGAAGGACTTGTTCCGTTGCGTGGCAGAAGAATTTATACAGGTTCATTTGTCATGTTTATGCATGACTTGTCTTTCGTTCTGTATATATTTGAGAATGGAAGGAAATGAGATTATTAGACAGGGTTATCCATTTAGTGGTTTCAAAATTGCCGACTTTGTAAAGGCCGTCAGCTGTTACACACCTTTCATTTGAGGTGTTATTTATTTAGTGAAATATTTGCCATTTACGAATATGGATGGTTTAACAACAGAAGAAGGCGTAAACATAGTTAAAATTGCTTATAACTTTTTATTTAAGATATATTTTTTTAATTTTCTTTTTTTAAATACAGTAAATTCATGGGGAATATTTTTAGATTAGTTATTAAAAATGATATCCCGCAAGTGGTGGCCATTTTCCGCTTCGCACAAATGTGCTCTTTCCAACACATTTTCCATGACCTTTCGCAAATTTTCCGGCGTTATGTTGTTAATTTCGTCTCGAATATTGGATTTTAATTCGTCAATAGACCTGGGCTTATTAACATAAACTTTCCCTTTTAAATAACCCCAAAGGAACAAGTCTGGAGCGGTTAAATCCGGGGAACACGGAGGCCAATTAAAATTGCTTGTACGCGAAATTATTCTTTCACCAAATATGTCGCATAAAAGAGCCATTGTGGCCCTCGCAGTATGCGCCGTGGCTCCATCCTGTTGGAACCATATTTGCGGATGGGTTTCTACGGCTGGCCTTACAAAATTTTCCAACATGGCCCGATATCGATCAGCATTGATGGAAATGGCAACACCTCGTTCATTTTCAAAAAAATATGGACCCATGATCCTTTCTGAAGAAACACAGCACCAAACAGTACACTTAACTGGGTGTAATTGTCGTTGATGAAGTACTCTCGGGTTTTCCATAGCCCATATCCTACAGCTTTGCTTGTTAACGAACCCATTTAATTGGAAATGGGCTTCGTCACTCATAACTAAGTTATGAATAAAATTAGGATTCTCTTGTGCTTTTTGCTGGAAATAAATTGTATAGTCAAGTCGTTGCTGGTAATCTGTCGGTTTCAATTCCTGGACAATTTGAATTTTATATGGAAACATTCTTATGCTATGCAAAATTCGCTGCAGCGACCCTCTTGAGATGCCAAGTTGTGTCGAACTTCTCCCGGTTGATGTTTGTGGATCCTCCTGAATACTCTCCTGTACCACTTGAATATTGTCATCCGTGTGCACCGTTCGTCGTCTGCCAGCACCAGGAAGGTTCCTTACTGCTCCTTGTTCTCGAAAATTTGCAACAAGACGGTTTATTGTTGACTGAGAGGGTGCAACCCGCACATTAAATTGATGACGGTATGCACGCTGAGTCAACACAATGGACCGTTGATTTACAAAGTAAATTTTAACGATTTGGGCACGTTGTTTAGTTGTGTATTGCTCCATTATAAATTCTCTAAGTCTTCTTTACAAAATACTAAAAAGAGAAGAAAAAAGAAAATTATAATAAAAAAGTTATAAGGAATTCATACCACTTCGTTCATTCTGGGCCACCCTGTATAAAAGTGGTGATTTGAACGTGGGTACGTTTTGAACATTACGGGGTGGTTATGGTCGTCATAATCCGCCTACTGGGCAAGATTATAAAGATTCAAATCTCTTTAGAGACTAGAAGCGTTGCAGATACGGTCAGGCCTGTGCATAATCGCAGTGTACTCACTGCCGGCAATATCGCTTTTGTTAGTGAAAGTGTGGCGGATAATCCGAATTTCAAATCAGAGCTTTACGTCTTTAAGATAAGCGACTTTTTTTTAGCCTGCAATTGAAGATTATAAATTCGACGATATGTGGTTACAACAAAACGGCACCACGAGCTACACAACACTACCGATTTTGGCTTTATTGCATGAGAAATTTCCAGAAACCATGATTTCACGTTTCGGCGACGTCAAGTGACCGCCAAGATCATGCAATTTGACGCCATTAAACTTTTTTTTGTGAGCCTACTTCAAAGACCGTGCTTACGCGGATAATCCCCAAACGGTAGAGTATTTTAAAACCAACGTTCGCCAAGTTATCGCAGAGATACCGCCCGAAATAAGCAGAAAAATGATTGAAAGCTGCCCCAAAAGTATCCGCTGCTGCAACTAATCCAGAGGCGCTCATTTAAATTACATTGTATAATATTTCGTACATAATGGCAAAGTCCAATCATTATAAATGAAACAAAAGTTTCTTCTAAATCATAGTTTTATATGTGTTTTACTTAACTTTACTTTTGAAAACGAAAAATGAAATATCCTGGTATTTTAGCTACGAATTGAATAAGAAAATTTTGGTTTTTTTACATATACGGTAAAATAGCTAATAATATTTTGTAAGAAATGTGGGGAGAGGCCAATATAAATAATAATACGTTCGTAAAATAATTTTGGGAGAGGGAACTGAAAAATATGCGAGGAAGATTTAAAATTAAAGAAAAGGGAAATACAACATTGATTCTGGCCTCAACATCATCATGTTTCTGAGTGCTTTTCAGTGTCTGACTGTGATCTGAAAATTTATAAGCCTTAAACAATTAACTGTGATGACCGAGCTGGTTAAGGTTCGAGCAGCAAACTGATAATGAAAATCATCTCATGTCCTCAGCTGAAGGAATGAAGGTGTACATCATTCAAAACAGCATCCAGTACAGAAAATACGAACAGGTGAACTGTCTTACATACCTTACCTACTCCCAACGTCCCCTTGCATTGATAAAAAAGTGTGTGGAATGCCAGAGGTTATTGTATAAATCGCTCACGCTATCAACAAAAGCCTTGAATGAATGCCCAAAATCGCCTTTAGCACAAATGAACAAAAGATATGAATTCAGGTGTATGAGCGTTAAATTATGTAATTTATCTGAATACATCAGAAACGGTGGAGGCATCTAATCGGCTTTTCCTCAATTTACCAAGTATTACATTGAATTTTAGTAGCAAATTTATGGAGTGAAATCAAATTTCGCTGAATCAGTAAATTTTGACGGAAAGTATACGAATAGGCAGGGTGTTGTAGTCATTTTTATTCTCAGAATTAAGTATATCAACTACGTAATGTGGGCTAAATTAAGCTAAATTCAATGAAATTGCTTGAAAGATATGAAAGAAAATATATTGGTTTTTTCGGAAAGTTCTTTCGGGTTCTAAAAGAAATGTATTTACAAATTTATATACAAGAAAATAATTATTTTAATCTATTACATAAACTTCCCCTTTTTTAATAACTTCTTCCCACCTCCCTGGGGGCATTTTAATTCCTCTCTCATAAAACTCGCGTGATTTTTCTGAAAAGTGTTCAATTCGATTTTTCACTTCCTCGTCGTTATGGAAATTCAAATCCTTTAAGTGATTGCTCAGATTGCAACATAGGTAATAGCCGGATGGAGCGAGGTCTGAGGGGTACGGTAGCTGAGGTGAAACTTCCCATCCAAGCTCTGACAGTTTCTGATGGGTCCGCAGGGCAGTGTGAGCTCTTTTATGACTCCGTGAATGGTTGAGACTGATCTTTTTGATTATTTCAGCTATTTCCCAAATTGCTATACGGGGATTAATAATAATTAAATCTCTCATCTCCACGGAAACATTTTCTTTTGACAGTCCTGATCTGGGAGCCGTAACGGCGGCCCGTAGAAAATCTTTTAAACCATTTCTGGTAAGTTCTTTCATTTCGCCTGCTTTCTGCATAAACAGACTTTATTTTTCGGCTGGCTTCAGCAACCGTTTTTCCTTTTCGGAAATAATACAGCATAATATGTTCATTTTGGCTCATTTATTTCCGTTTTTAAGATTTTGTTTTAAAAAGCTGCAATCACTCACGACTAAAAACAGTTAACAGTTTAGAGAAAGGTTGGAAGAAAGTTATGATAGTGTTTGTCATGAGAAGTGATGTATGATGAACTAACGAATTAACTGAAAGAACTTTTCGAACAATCCGATACATGTGGTAAATCATTTACTTGCATGGGAGATATTAGAATAGGCATGGTTACTTGCACGATTTATTTTCTCAAATTTTGCTGGGTACTCTAGAACGGTACAATGAACAATAATTTAGTTGGCTGCAGGGATTTACAGGTATCAAAAGGGGTAGATAATGCGGAAAATGTTAATTTTTAGAGTCTACCTTGCCAAATGTTTAATGTGTACCAAATTTAGCATAATTGTATCGCATCAGTGGGTTAAATTGATCATTTGTCTTGAAAGGTACCCCAAGTGGTACCAGGGGCTCTATCCCTTTTGATACCTCCCATGTAAATTGATATGTTTTTGTATTTTACCAAAAAAAAGGGACAAAATCAGATTTAGAATTTATAGGGACATTTCGGTTAATTCATATGGAAGATACCAGAAGGATGACCCAATATAACATATTTACAGTCTTCGGTCACAACAAGACAATATATTATAATAGCTTGAGCCACGTTTTAAGGAATTTTCGCTTCTGTCAGTCACCTTGCCATTGTCAAATCTACTTGAAAAAGTATAAAACATGTTTGTTCAAAATATACTTGATATCTTAGAAGCTTGCTTCTGGTACCTACCGTATAAGTTGCCTATTTGTCGACATTTTTCCAATAATTTCTAATCTATAAATCGGCCCAAGTTGTTTCAATTTCATCGATTCGGAATTCCATGTAAATTGTTAACATCCATACAATTGACAGGTTTGGTTGGCATAATCTTAGCTTCATAGCTTTCCAGGGTCTTAGACTAAATTTAGTCAAATCGAACTGAATTGAATTAATTTTAATTCAAAAATTAAAAATTAATTGAATTAATTCTAATTTTAAATTCAGTTAATTTTAAATCATAAGAAATGTGGCTAGCATTATGGAACTTTTTAAAGCCTGGCATTGTCTAATATATTCCTAGATCTTTGTAGGCGTTTGCTAATAAGTCCATCTATACAGTTAGTCAAATTTGTCACACGTTGAGCGTTTGCCAATGTAGGGTCCCAGAATCAAAACGAAGCACATTGCCAGACCCATACTGATTGATCGATTTTTCGAAATTCAGTCAATCCTCTGTAATATCTAATTAGGCAGCTATACCAACCTATGTTTTTATCCATTATTTTGTTTCATAATTCTCTGTAATTGTACAGGAGACAAGTCAACGTTCCTTTTGGTACCTTCCATACAAATAGACAGATTCTCTGAAATTCAATATCCTCTCTGTAACTCTTCATCAATAAACTATAGCAACCCAAATTTTAGTTTTTTGCATTACTTCATAAACCCTGGTAAGATTAAAAAAAAAAAAATCCTCCATTTAACCTCATCCTTTCTGGTACCTCCCACACAAATATCATATTTAACTCATATATTCTTGGTTTTAAATATTCCAATCTGTTGCACTGCAGTTAGTCAAATTTGTTACACGTTGAGCGTTTGCCACACAAATTGATCGACTTTTTTTCGAAATTCAATCAATCCTCTGTTATTTCTAATTAGGCAGCAATACAAATCAAGTTTTTATTCATTACTTTGTTTAATAATTCTCTGTAATATAGAAGAAAAGTCAACCTTCCTTCCGGTATCTTCTATACAAATGAGCGATTTAACTCATATATTCTTACCCCTGTAACTCACAATCGATTCTACCAAATTCGACTAAATTTGCCACATGTCATACGATTTTCAATCCACGTTCTGAGAACGAAAATTGGCAATGTTGCCTTACCCATTCTGGTAGCACTAGTACAAATTGTTCGATTTGTCGAATTTTGATTTTCTCCGCTAATCCCTAATTCGAAGCTTGAAGCTATTTAAATTATCGTTAACAAAACATATATGCTATAATATAATATTCTATGATATTCCGCTATAATATTCGGTAAAATATAAAAAATCAGTAGAATGACCACGCCTTTCACCGTACCTCCCACACGAGTCACCTTATTTAACTTATATATTCCTAGATTTTTATTTTTCAGTCAATTGTACTAAATTCGCTATAATTGAGTTCGCATCAGGTATCTGGTATAGGGGATGAAAATAGTTAGCACTGCTACACCGCCTAGGGTATTAACCGATTTGGCAAAAATCGGTCCGTCAACATGTTCCAAACAACGGGTTTCCGAAAATAACAATTTTGCTTCTTTCATTTGTTTGGTTTTATTGTGCGCCATCTCAGATCAACATTTGATAAGAACCGGGCCAAAAGAAAAATACCACGCTGTTTGGTATTTTTAATTGAGTTATCAAAACTAACTATCTCAGTGAATTTGTAAACCTGGAAAAAATTGGTCACCGTTATGTAATTCAATATTTCCATTTGAGAGGTCTCAGTCCAACCAATATTACAGCCCAACTAGTCTCTACTCTGGAGGAGTCTGCTCCTTCATTTATGACTGTAAAATATTGAACAGCAGAGTTTAAACAAGGCCGTACGTATGTCCGTCCATGCCAGACACGGGTAAGAATATCTTCAAAATGTTATTGGATGATCGTCGGCTGAAGGTGTGTGGGCTAGCTGAAATGATAGGCATATCAAAACGTGTTATACAGGGTGGCGCAATAGAACATGCATATTGCATCATCTTTTTTTGCGGGGTAGAAAAGGCGCGGGCGGGGGGGGCGCCTACATCGTTGGGTTGGCGGGCTCATGGAGTTTTAGTCGCTATGAATCACTTCGACGGGAAGCGAATTTACGAGAACTCTCGTTCATATATTGCTACTAGGCGACTATATTGTGCTGAATATGGACTACGGCGAATTAGTGAAGCTCCGAGTGCTAATTTAATTAAAATATGGGAAAAGCGTTTTGAAGAGGCCGGTTCAACATTTAAACCACAAGCAAATGGTCGCCCAAGAACATCTAGGACCGAAGACAATGTTGAGAGAGTTATGGAGTCAGTACGAGGAAATCCACAAATGTCGCCTCGCAAGAGATCGTCTGTCTTACAATTATCGCGACGAAGTTTGCAACGAATTTTGACATTGGATCTTAAACTGCATCCATATGGGCTGCAATTAACACAAGAATTGAAAGAGTCTGACTTCATAGCAAGGCTCGCATTTGCAAATGAAATGCTTAATCGATTTTCCAATTTTGACAATATCCTTTTCTCTGACGAGGTTAATTTCCTTATGAATGGGTTCGTAAACCGACAAAATTGTCGTTACTGGAACATTGAAAATCCCAAATTCAAACACCAGAAACCATTGCATAGTCCTAAAGTGGCAGTATGGGCAGCAATCTCTGGCAGAGGAATAATTGGTCCTTTTTTCTTCGAAAATGCGCGGGAACAAAACGTCACGGTTAATACAGAACGCTATGTTGAGATGTTGGACGGATTTTTGGCTCCAGAAATTGAAAGTTCAAGAATAGTGAATTCCAGAACTTGGTTCCAACAAGATGGAGCTACCTGTCACACATCAAATGACTCCATGGCGGGGGTGAAGCAGATGTTCCCTGGCAGACGGATTTCGAAAAGAGGTGATATCCCATGGCCCCCACGTAGTCCAGGCTTGACGCCTCTTGACTTTTTTTTGTGGGGATACCTCAAACCCAAAGTCTACAGTAATAATCCAAGAAACATCGTTCAGCTCAAGGAGAATATCCGTGGTGAAATGGCAGCCATTACACCAGAATTACTGAAGAAAATTTTCAATAATTTTCGTTTGCGGGTAGAGGAGTGCCGTCGTAGAGAGGGTCACCATTTAGATGATGTTATTTTAAAAAAATAAACTCTACAATGCCTTAGATTTATTTTAACCTTACCTTTGGAATTTATTTTTAATCTATTTTTTAAATATGCACGTTCTATTGCGCCACCCTGTATATCGTATATTTATCGAAGATTTGAAGATGAGAAAGTTGTGCACCAAGTGGGTGCGGCGCTTGCTTTCAATAGAGCAAAAACATTGCCATGAAGATATTGTGTTTGACGATGTTCCACCGCAATAAAGTGGAATTTTTGTGTCGATTTATAAGCATGGATGAAATAGGAGTCCACCACTTCATACCTCACCACTAAGATAAAGGAACTGTCAAAGTAGGGAACTGGAATTAGAGAATCGTGTTCAAAGAAGGTGAGGATGGTTCCATTCGCAGGCAAGGAATTATTTTTATTAATTATCTTTAGAAAGAAAAGACCATCTGCGATGAATGTTATGCTGATTAGCTGCAGCGTTTGAGTGATGAGATTATGGAAAAAAGCCGCACTTGGCGAAAAAGAAAGTGTTGCTTCATCAAGCATCAATGCTTAAGTTCATAGATCCATTATTGCGATGCTTAAAATTACTGCGTTAAAATTCTAAGCGCTTTATCACCCAACTTATTTGCTAGATTTAGCTCCTTCGGACTATTTTTTTCTCTTTCCAAACTTGATCAATTCTCTCGGTGGTAAGAGATATGCCAGCAATGAAGAGGTGTAGTCTGTGGTTGATGGCTAATTTAAGGAGTTTGACAGTTCTTAATATAAACAGGGTATAGAAGCTATTGAATGCCGTTGGAAAAAGTGTTTTGAAGTACAAGTTTATTATGTTGAAAATAGAGATAAGTTTTTCTAACTTTTTTTGTATCTTCTGTGTTAAGTTGGCTAGTTTTGGGAGCGCTCTCGTACTTTGTCCGGTTGAAAAACTGCCAACAGTTACGAAAACGGAGTCAGATTGGAAAATCTTCTAGAAGTTCCAAGAAAACGGGATCGATGCATACTATGATGTATGATATTTAACAAAAATGATATGAATCTGTGACTCCATAGGTAGTGTGTAATGTGTTGAAGCCAGCGGAACATTACCCATGAGTGTTAGTAGTGTCCATATATAGTGTGCACATGCCGTTTCTCATTTGTCATGGGTGATGTGCAAGCTATCGTTTCTCATTTCCCACGACGATGTGAATGGATTATTCATGGTTGGGTAAAGACTAAATCTAATTTACATCTTAAATTTTTTTCACGGGAAAATTAAAATTTAATAAAAGTAAACGTAAAAGTAAATGAAGTATTAACAATTGCAAATGTGTTTTAAATGTTTCATTGACATTACAGGATCCTGGGCTAGTATGGCTTATCGCAAAGGGTGTCATATTTAATCTTGTTAATTTATTTCCATTGAAAGCATTTAAATATTTATTTCTTCTAATCATATTATCGATATTTCTTTACCTGCCCTCTTCTCTTATTAGTTTCCTTAGATGAAAAAGGAATTTGTGAACTACCAAAATGAAAGTCTAACTGCGGCTATGATATATAGTAATTTCTTTCCTGGCCGTCCTCTAATTAAATATGTAAATAATAGTGGTAGTGAATAAATTACAGCACATGCCAGTTAAGCTTCGGCAAAAGGACATAATGTGAGAACATTTATAGAATAATTAATCTGAGTAAAGTTGTTGTATTGGTTTTAATTTCATCAATTACTGCTGACCGACCACACAATTCAGCTACCTGATAAATTTAGTGTGTTGTATAAGCAAAATCCTTGGAGTTTTGAAAATGTCTTTGGGAGCTTGCTGAAGACTAAGAATGTCTGCAGATTTGTAAATATTAAACGAAATTAAAACAAAAAACTTTTTATGTTACACAGCAATAACGTTCGTTTTAAAAACCTAACATAAAACAAATTAATAGTTCTAAATGTAACAAAATTCTTCTGCTTTGCGTACACCGACTGTGGTTGGCATTATCATCAAATAGGAACCGTTTTATTCCATAACTTGTTGTCATTTGGAAAATAATTCCGCTATGTCTTTGTCAGAAAAAAACCTCTTCTATTTTATTAAAAAATAACTGACACAGTCGATTCCCACGATCTTCTTTTGAAGCGAATTTTCCGTCACGAAAATCGTTCGTCATAGATTAGAAGAAATGGCAACCACTTGGTGGCAGGTTCGGTCTACGAGGTGTGTTCAAAAAAAGGTAAATTTTCATTTTTCTCAAAAAATATTTATTTATTTATCAATTTCTATTTTATCTCCTTCAAAGTAGTCCCTCTCAGATATAACACACTTGTGCCAGCGTTTTCTTCCAATCCTCGAAGCAGTTCTTATATGCACTTTTTGGTATGTTCTTGAGCTCTCTCAGCGAATCGGTTTTTATCTTCTCAATCGTCGCAAAACGCCGACCCTTCATGGGCTTTTTCAATCTTGGGAACAGGAAAAAGTCGCAAAGGGCCAAATCTGGTCTATACGGTGGCTGAGACATTATAACTTGTTGTTTTTAGCTAAATAATCTCTCACAGGTAAAGATGAGTGAGCAGGTGCATTATCATGATGCAAAAGTCATGAAATTGTTTTCCATAAATCCGGGCGTTTTTTGTCGTATCGCTTCACGCAAATTCTTTATTTACCGAACGACCTTGTGGTAAAAACTCCTGATGCACTACGCCATGGTAATCGAAGAAAACAGTGAGCAAAACCTTGAAATTTGAATGAATTTGGCGTGCTTTTCTTGGTCTTGGCTCTCCTGGACTCTTCCATTGGGGCGATTGGGCTTTGGTTTCGATGTCATAACCATATACTCGTACCCATGATTCGTCACCAGTTATGACCCTTTTAAGCAAATTTCTATCATCGTTGACGTCGTCCAACAATTCCTGAGTGATGCTCATGCGACGTTGTTTTTAGTCAAAATTCAGCAATTTTGGAACGAAATTCGCTGCCACGCGCTTCATGCCCAAAATTTCCGAAAAGATTGCATGGCATGAACCAACCGATATGCCGACATCCTTAGGAACTTCTCTAATTGTGATTCGAAGATTCTCCATAAAAATTTTCTTCTCATTCCCAACATTTTCATCGGTTGTTGATGTGCTGGGGCGTCTAGAGCGAGCGTCGTCATTCACATCTTCTCGAGCTTCTGCGAAAAGTTTGCACCACTTGTAAACATTTTTTTGATTCGGAGTACTCTCATTGTACGCCACTGTCAACATTTCAAGTGTTTTTGAGCATGTAATTCAATTTTTTACACAAAACTTGATGCAACTTCTTTGATCCATTTTTTTCGAAAGCAGAAAATTGCTGAACCCGCAAAATGCTTGTCTTATTTATGATTCTCACAATCAAACTACACATGTTATATGGATGAAACGTTCAACATATCTTCAAGACGAGTATACCAACATAAAAGAAAAAAAAAAAAAAATATTCGAAAGTCGAATGTAAGTATCCCGCGAAGTTTGAAAATACACCATATTTGTTGAACACACCTCGTGTAATATCTGTGGTCACAACCCATAACAGCCTAAGTCTGTTTTTCAATATTTTCAGTACAGGAGTTTAAAGTTTTGAATCTTCACTGAAAATCAGGAGAAGGTGTTTTTTGGGAAACTTTGCTACAGATTCCAAGGAAACGAATTTCTTTACTCAGTTGTTAACAAAAAATAGTTGTTTATTCTCGCAGTCAAAATATATTATCGACAAAGACACTTAGGCTCTTATGAATTGTTGAACGAAAGAAAGTCAAAAAGTTCAAGTTGAGTTAGGCTATTATTTCAGATTAAATAAAAAACTTTAAGTGTGCCTAAATTGACATAAATTATTATTCTATGTCAAAATATTCCAGATTCGATCTCTCATGTTGAGTTAGGTTGTTATTCGTATATAAGAATTCATAAAGATTAAACTTAAGTTGATTTAGGCAGTGATGAAAAAATGATGTTTATATTTGTTGTAATCCTAAATTGACTTAGGCAGTTATGCCAAAACAGTAATTGAGAAAAATAACTTAAGCTATTAGGGTTTTTAGGATTAATTGCCTTCCTAGAAGAGATACAAACATGAAAAATTTAGAGCAAATAAATTTAGATACGCTGAATACGATGGTGCTAATAACTCAATTGTGTCCTAACTCGAGTTAGGCTGTTACGGGTTGTGACCACAGATATAACATAATATAATATATGATAATATAATATAACTAGCCGACTCGGCAAACGTTGCTTTGCCTTCAAATTTCATTTTTATTGGAAATGTTTCATGCCAATCGGTCTATTATTATAAGAAACGCCTAAATTTGCAGAAAAACTTAAAATATGTTCACTCAACTGAAATACAAAATTCTGTTTAAATACCGTTAGCAGGAGCAGAAATAGTTGCTTTTTAATTTTTGGTTTGTATAGGAGCTACCACTCCCCATTGTCCAATCCCGCCCATATTTGCAGCAGCACTTAAGATATGTACACCAAACCGATGTACCAAATTTTGTTCAAATACCGTAAACAGGAGCAGAAATATTGGATATTTAATTTATGGTTTGTATGGGAGATACCACGCCCCATTGTCTAATCCCGCCCATATTTGCAGTAGCACTTAAGATATGTACACCAAACCTACGCACCAAATTTTGTTCAAATACCGTAAGCAGGAGCAAAAATAATTGATTTTTAATTTTTTGTTTGTATGGGAGGTATCACGCCCCTTTGTCCAATTGAACCGAATTGTAAATCTAAACCATCCCGGGCACCACCCAGACGCATATACAAAAATTTATGCAAAGCGGTCCAGCCGTTTAGGAGGAGTTCACTGACAACGCCCGTACAGTAGAATTATATATATAAAGATTGAAATGTTCAAACATACATACATTTTTAATTTGAGTAAAATCGGAGGGAAAAAATTTATTTTCGAAACGCCGCCTACTGGATTTAAACATATACAAAATGTTAAAATGATGAAACTTACATACATTTTTAATTTGAGTAAAATCGGACCATAAATGTAAATTTTCGAAATAAGTCCACCTCAGGCGCCACCTACCGGGTTCATTTATACACAAACAAATTTCTCATGATCAAAGAAACACACATTCTGAATTTCAGTTAAATTGGTTCATTAATATAAATTTTTGAAATAAGTCTACCCCAGCGCCACCTACCGGCCCCAAACTTCATTAAAACCTAATCGGATACCAACCGAACCTATGGTGTGAATATGGCGGCTGTAGCTGTAATCGTTAAAATCTGATGGTCGGACAAACATATGCACGAACGTTTTTATATATTAAGATATAATCTAATGTAATTTAATTAAATATAGTATAATATAATATAACATAGTGTAATATAATACAAAAAAATAAAAAAGAATAAAGCCTCCCAAACGAGTTATTCGAACTTCAGGCATACCATTGTCTAACTATGTTGCGTGGCGTTATCCTGATGGAACACAAATCTTTTTCTATTGACCAAAGCTTGCCGCTTCTGGATGATTTGTTCCTTCAGACGTTCCAATTGTTAACGGTACAGGTTTGAATTAAGAATTTGGGAGCCGCTCATAGTAGATGATTCGCAGCCAATCTCCTCAAACCAACAGCAGAATGATCGTCAATACTGGCTTCGCCACCGTTTGCGCCAGCTCACTACGATTCGACCACTATCATTTTTCATCATGTTCATGTTCATTGTTCATCATGGGTATATCCAGAAATCAGTGGATTTTGCTGTGATTCAACAGCGATTCACAGATGGAAATTTGGTCCGGAAATTTTTTCTGAGTCAACTTGTGTGCCACCCATACATGAGCTTCTTTTTTTGTGTCCAGTCTTCTTCAAGTTTTTCCATATTCACGTTTTTTATGTGTAATCGAAACAGTGTTACATGATAATCGGATTTGATGATTTCTATTATTTTTGCAATATTTTCGACAATTAGTCTTCCAGAGCAGGGTGCATTTTTGACATCAAAATTACTAGAAAATAAAAGACGCAACTAAGATTCCATATGATTTGCTGTTACAGTACCAGGAGCGGAGCGGACCGTTTGCGCGGGCAAATAATTCTGTATGTACAAATTACAAAACTGTCTGTGTAGTTTTACTTGAATACGAAGTCATATCTTTCTAACGCTATCTAGCATAAATCGATCACACGTATGCAGAGTGGAATAAATATTACTATAGTCATGTATGGAATATATAGAGAATTTCTTTCCACTTTATCTGCTATAATAATGTTACAATTGATTTACAATTACATTTTATAGCTTTCCGTGACGGCACTTGAACCTAATACAAATGGCTGTGTGTTTTATATTGTTGTGGACAATTTCCACAATCGATTATGCAAATGGTCATATTTCTATGCTGCTGGCGTAAAAATAAATTCTCATCAATTGCCTATAATTCTTTGCCTATAATTCTTATTGCACAGCACGATAAATTAATTCGCCATCAATCACATTGAAGTGATAAAATGGAGTGTTGCTGCAGATATATCCTATGGGATTGAAACAATTAATGTAAATCAAGGCACCTGGCCAGACACATGCACACACACTCACGTAGAAGATGACAGGCAATTGAACACGTTTTCTATTTGTGAATTTCCAGCTGGCCACAACTTTAACTATTGAATGTCAATATCTCGACAATCATTCTAAATGTGTCACGCACTGCGTATGATTAATATTCAATTGTGGTACTACTTTGCCCAATACACAGGCACACACACGAATATTGCCGATGGATGCGTATGAGCGATATGCATTTGTCCAAAGCCACATACATCTGACTGACAAACAAAACGTTCACCTTTATGGCCATCCAAATTTTAACATTCATGCTTGGTATTCATTATGTGCGATTTTGTGTTCTTCTTGCAAAGACCAAAAATGTTTTAAGTGGGCTTAACAGAGATACTTTTAGTCGCTTCCATTCCAGTTGTGTCAAATCCTCCCTCCGTCTTCAGGTTTTATATGTTTGTTCGTGTGTGTGTACTTAGGCAATACTTATTCTCAATACTCATGGATAAGTACTTTTCATTATAATGTCAATTGCATTCTTCACGTATGAAAAATACTTGAGTTCGTTTTACTATGCCAACGTCATTTATTTGACCATTTGGACATGAGCTGAAAAGAGCTTTTACTACCGTGACTATTCCTAATTTCGTTACTATACTTGCCGTTTATTTTCCTTTTTGTGGTCTATTTTGGTCTATTTTAAAATATGTACATAATATTTGAAATGCATATCAAAATCAATGTCAAATACTTGATTTCGTAATAGCCCTCCAGTTTTCAAATATATTCCTATATATATATATATATATATATATATATATTATATTTGCTATATATATATATATGTATATATATTATATTTGCTACCAAAAGTTTATGTGTATGGAGAATATTCATTGTTTCTGTTGTTGTTGTTGTTGTTGTCTAACAATAACACAAAGAACACATCAAGTCAACAGCAAAGTTTCCCTACCATCCACACATCACCACCCGAATAACTGATGAAGAACTGCCGAAGGATTCACATGGAACTGAATACTATTGGAAAATACTAAGGCTCGGTAAATGTAGCATTGTTAGAAGTAGAGACTTCTTTTTTCTAATTTTTATTAAGTAAGTTCTAGTAGTTTTTTTTTTTTTTATAAAAACACCACTTTGTTGTGAAAACATGTTTACAAATGATTCATCGAAAGGATTACCAATCGCTAGCTACTACAGGGTGGCGCAATAGAATGTGCATATTTAAAAAATAGATTAAAAAATAAATACAAAAGTTATGGTTAAAATAAATCTAAGGCATTGTAGAGTAATAAATTAAGTTTATTTTTTAAAAATAACATCATCTAAATGGTGACCCTTTCCACGACGGCACTTCTCTAACCGCAAACGGAAATTATTGAAAACTTTCTTCAGTAATACTGGTGTAATGACTGCCATTTTACTACGGATATTCACCTTAAGCTGAACGATGTTTCTTGGATTATTACTGTAGACTTTGTGTTTGAGGTATCCCCACAAAAAAAAGTCAAGAGGCGTCTAGTCTGGACTATGCGGGGGCCATGGGGTATCACCTCTTTTCGAAATCAGTCTGCCAGGGAACATCTGCTTCACCACCGCCATGGAGTCATTTGATGTGTGACAGGTAGCTCCATCTTGTTGGAACCAAGTTCTGGAATTCACTATTCTTGAACTTTCAATTTCTAGAGCCAAAAATCCGTCCAACATCTCAACATAGCGTTCCGTATTAACTGTGACGTTTTGGCCCCGCGCATTTTCGAAGAAAAAAGGACCAATTATTCCTCTGCCAGAGATTGCTGCCCATACTGTCACTTTAGGACTATGCAATAATTTCTGGTATTTGATTTTGGAATTTTCACTGTTCCAGTAATGACAATTTTGACGGTTTACGAACCCATTCATAAGGAAATGAGCCTCGTCAGAGAAAAGGATATTGTCAAAATTGGAAAATCGATTAAGCATTTCATTAGCAAATGCGAGCCTTGCTATGAAGTCAGACTGTTTCAATTCTTGTGTTAATTGATATGGATACAGTTTAAGATTCAATCTCTTGCGAGTCGACATTTGTGGATTTCCTCGTACTGACTCCATAACTCTCTCAACATTGTCTTCGGTCCTAGATGTTCTTGGGCGACCATTTGGTTGTGGTTTAAATGTTGAATCGGTCTCTTCAAAACGCTTTACCCATATTTTAATTAAATTAGCACTCGGAGCTTCACTAATTCGCCGTAGTCCATATTCAGCACAATATAGTCGCCTAGTAGCAATATATGAACGAGAGTTCTCGTAAAATGAGCACACGCAAAATGCGCGACGCTTCCCGTCAAAGTGATACATAGCGACTAAAACGCCAACCCAACGATGTAGGCGTCCCCTCACCCGCGCCTTTTCTACCCCGCAAAAAAAGATGATGCAATATGCACGTTCTATTGCGCCACCCTGTACTTTTTCCCATCCTTATGGCACAGCTGGAATTCTGCCACGGTAAAACTGTTTATCTTTTGAGGCTATCCACGAATCTAGTCATTCCTTGATGACGTCATAAGAGTGGAACTGCTGGTCAGCCAAACCGTGTGCCATCGAACGGAACAAGTGATAATTGAAAGGCGTAATATTTAAAGAATATGATGGATGGGATAAGACTTCCCATTTCAGGTAGGTGTTAACTGGCTTAGTCACCTGAGACCGAGCGTTCTCATGCTAACGAGTCTCCTTTTCGTGCCTCTCCGCGTATTTTTTGCACAGAGTTCCGCTCAATCGCATTAATTGAAGTCGATACCGATGGCCTGTGATGGTTTTGCTTAATTTCAACAGCTCGTAATAAATAACACCTACTTGGTCCCACCAAATACAGACCATAACCTTCGCAGAAGCATGACCGGGCAGCTGCCATGACTTTCTTTTCTTTTGATTACAGTACAGAATCCATTTTTCATCATCCGCTACAATACGATGAAGAAGACCCTTTCTTAAAAGAAAAAAATCAGTACTTCCCGCATATGACGATTATATGGCGCAAAATCATACATCTTCACACAACCAAATGAATATGGCGTCAAAAGAAATCCACTATTGCATTGTAGATGGTATGTTTACCATGTGCCTAAGCTTGGCTCATGACGTTTAGGTTTGGCAGAAGCGACTAGAACTTACAGCTGACGCCATCTATTGGCAAACAGCGGGAACTTAGTTGCGCGTTTAATATTTAAATTATTTTCAAAATGCTTTAATAAAATTGGTGTGGAATAACGCCAATGATTTAGTTGACAACTAAATTTGATACATTCAATTTAATAAAAACTAATTTATTTTAGATTTCAGAATAACAGAGAAAGTTTACAAATTAAGATAATTTAATCAGCTTGTGAATATTATTAAATTCAATCATTCATTAAATGTATTCATTCTACAATCTTAGCAAACAAAGTCAAAAAAGCATTTTAATTCAGTTATGTAGATATTCCCTAACCATTCTTGTTGTTCTGCTTAAAAAAAAAAAGAAATCATTAGAATTAATCCCATTTTTGGAGTCCATTCTCTATTTTATTTTGCCAAGTTCATATTTGAATTCAAAATTGATTTAGGGCACTTATACACGTCACCTTGATAGATGATGGCTTCTTCTCTAATTGTACACACCAAGTTTTGATGATATCTCTGAAATCTGGTCATCCCAACATAATTTTTGATCTCCATATCCTGTGCCAGCCATTTGCTTCATTGTTGGAAACTTTTCATGCTGACGTGCAGTATGATCAATTTAGAACAATCGCTGCAATGTGATGTACTTAACCACATTGACGTCGGTATATTAATTTTCTTAAAAAAATCTTTATTTATTTGTTCAAATCTCTTCAAAAGCATTTCCCCTTAGACACTACACGCTTATGTCAATGTTTTTCGTAATCATCGGAGCATTCGAAAAAGTCACCTTCCACTTTAGCCTTCGGAGAACGCGACGATTCGAGTTAAATTTTTTCAAAATGTTCAAAGCTTTGTGACTGAAGTGGTGTTTTATTTTTATGAAATATCTAGAAGTTACACCATGCTAAAGAAAGAAAAAACGGTGCTTAAAAAAAGAATAACAATTTATTGCTTCTCATTAATGAGACATGGAAGAGCTTCTCATTCTATTTTTAGACTCACTCAACGAAACTTATGTCGGGCTGTTCTGAAAATTCGTTCGGTTAATTCGTTAGTTCACCATACGCAACTTCTCATGACGTAGAGTTTCTTCAAACACTATCATAACTTCCTTTTACCCCTTCTTTAAACTCTTTCAAATTGTTTACTTGTGTTCACGTCCTAGTAATCAGTGGTTAATGGATGCAAAGGTGACTGATGAATAATTTGAGGGATTTCCATTGCCCAGAACCGACTACTCTGTTTATTCACATATCCATTCAAATGAAAATGCGCTTCTTCACTCATTATGATTTTTTCTTGAAAATCTGAGTTGTCCTGGGCGAGCTGTAACATCCAATTGGCATATGTACGGCGGCGTAAATGGTCTTGTGGAAGAAGCTGTTGTGTCTACTGTATCTTAAATGGAAAAAATGCAAATCCTTGTGGAAAATTGTGGCCAAAGTTGTTCTTTAAAGACCAATCTCCTGAGCACGGCATCGAATTGAGATTGATGGATTGTTTTGAACTCTTTCTTGAGCAACAGTAATGTTTTCAGCTGATCTTGCAGTACGTTGTGGTTCTTGCTTGGCCCTATCAGCTACAGACCCTCTTCCTACGAAATCATTCACTACAATAAATAGTGAGTCTTGTAGGCACGTTGTTCCTCCCAAAAATTTCACGTAACTTTCTCATCGTCACAGTAATCGATGCTTGATTTTGATAAAAGTTCGTTTATCCAATATTTTTCCCTAATAAATTTGCCACGTCTCTACTTCACGACTGCCAAATATGAATTGTCAAGACTAATGTTTACCAAAATGGCGGCAAAACAAAGTAGTAAACCTTCCCGACGGACACCCTGTATATAAAATGTGAAACGAAAATGAAATTTAAGTTTTCACAATGCCTCAAAAATGAAATGTCTCAAAAATAAGGCGCCAAGGTAGTAGGGAAATTGAACGGTAAGTAGAGGTACTGGAGGCAAGATATCTAAATCTATAAGAGAGATATCATGAAGAAATTCGTGGTCGATTCCTAGAGGGTAGGCTAAGATTTGGCTGAACACCATTCGAATGAATGAGTGATCGTGTGAGTTGCGTTGTATTTGTTATCTGCGTTTTGCTTCGGGCTTCCTCTTTCTACGTTATCCTTATTTGTCTGGCATAATGAAAATTTTTGTAGCTGTCCCCATGTCCAGATTACTGCCAAGAACTAATCCCCGTCCCACCAGCTTAACCGCGCTAAACGCCAGTAAGCCAACAGTGCCGCTAATCTGGCAATACTTGAAGCAATTTGCAAAACCGCTTAGAGGCACGTTATAGGTTCCTATTGCGTAGGATATTTTGTGGTCGGTACAGGCAAGTAATAAAGTGCAAATGTGCCTCTATTCCAAAATGTCATTAATATTGTACCTCCTTTGAATTAGTGATTTAGTCAGGAACAAATCTAATTTAATTTTCGATGTTCCGGAACACGATTAATACCCTTCTTTAATAAAAGTGTAATGAAGCCATTTAAAGATCACTACACTACACACTCCAATGTACATCTTAAACGGAGTCGAGTACATTCTAAATTAGCATTAATGTTATATTTTAACAATATTTTACAAAAATGTCATGCTTGTCGGTCTAAAAGTTTATTGATAAGGATATATACCCTTTTTGTATCAAGGGCATTGAACCAGCATTGTACGCTCTACTATATGGGTTCTGAAATCATATCCTTTTTTTAGATTTCCCTTTAATAATGATGCTACAACAGCACCATTCACATAATGATGTACATATGCTAAACATTAATATTATGCTGTTGGATATCTCGTGACCCCATCTGCTTTCTCCTGGGACGACATTTAACTTTTTTAATTCGGGTTTACAGTAAACACAATTAATCTTCATATTTCTGGTTATGTTGTTCTTTATTATCAAAGATAAGGAAATGTATATAATAAAGTATAAAAATAATATGAATCTCATTTTTCATATTTAACACATAACTTTTTCAAATGTCAAACTTACGTAAACACACTAAAGGGTAAACCGTATTCTGTACTATCCATCAAGATATTTCAACTGGTTACTGTGTATTTATGTTTAGGTGTATCCTGATCTAAGCAAAGATTTGTTGGAAAGTTGTCTGAAGCATTTCTTACGCGTAAGCATCAGCATGTTTTATAGTTCATACCCGTTCATTGGGCGACGACACACATTCTTAGCATTTCCGCACAACTTAACTCTAAGGCTACATATGGACTACGTATGCTGCTCTTTGTTTTCTTTATATGAATATGTATTTTATTCGTGTAATTTTATACACATACACATATGTAATAGTACACCTAAATACATGCTATATCCTTATATATATTTTCAAGAATAAGATAAAAGCTGACAAGTACTTGATGTCGTTAAGTAAATGTTAAAAAACACAATCTAATATTTGAATGTACGGGCAAGCTCTGGGGGTGGAAGCAAACAAACCCGGTTATCCGTTCAGCTGTTTGCTTTTTGTAAAAGACTCAATTTATTAGTATTAGCGAACAACAATCTAACTTACAACAGCTGATGTAATCGTTCGAAATATAACAAAGGCGGATTTTCAAATTAATGAAAAATTCCTTAAGCTATACATATGGCAATTATTTGATAAAAATTTTGTCAACAACATTGAATACCAACATAAGTATGTAGTCATACAGTGATAATGTAGAAATCCTGAAGGTATGTCCTGCAATTTGACATGAGAGTCATACTATCGTTGAAAGTATGTATTATGCTTACAAGAAATTACTTTCGGTTGTTTATTTTCATTTTTTCTTTTTGCTCAAAGTAAATTTCAAATTTGTTATTCAAATAATCAATTTTGATTTACAATACAAGTGTTATTTTGTTCAATGACATATTGCTGTCATTCATGCAGCATTTTAATCCCAGATTGGAAAAATTACTGATTGTTACTCGAAAATACTATAACAACTCTAGTTTTAAGTCCTCATTTGTATTGAAGGATTTTCCATTTAAAAACATTTGTGTGCTCTGGATTAAGTGAAAATTCGTAGGTGCCAGATCAGGATAATAAGGTGAGCGTAGCTTACTTTGAAGAAATCAGACCGAAAGTTTGACCGTTAGAGAAGTGGCAGAATGGCTGAGATATAAAGTCCTCACCACGGTCTGGATCAACATATTCTCTGGCAGTCAAACTGGCATTAAATCCTTGGAGTCTGTCTTTCTGAACTCAACATCAGCCCTGAATTGCCGCAGATCTCTTAAAGAGATGGCTAAGCATGTCAACATTCAACTTATATGGATGCCGAGTCACGCGGACATACCAGGAAACTGCAGAGCAGACGAACTAGCAAGACTATGGACAACCTTACAGACTCCAGCCGAGTTTGAGTCCATGGGCATGCCTCTAGCCACTTGCAAGTGCCTACTGCGATATAGAGCATATTTTGCAGTTAATGGTATATGGGATGGATGGGATGGTATATGTCCGAGGCTGTAATCAATCCAGACGGATGTGGCCTCGCCTAGATCTGAAGCATTCACACATACTGCTGTCGCCGTCAAGACCCAACGTCTTATTGCTTGTATCCATTGTGGGTAGGCGGGTGTTTCCTAGGATGCTTTGTACCGCTTACCCTTAAAACGCAGGCCTCTCTACCTGTTCCTGTAATTAAGCAGGCAAAGGGTATGATGCTTGCGAAGAAAAACAAAGTAGTGTGGCCTTGTGGCAGGCGCCCTAGGAACAGGTGGATTATGTCTTGGGATTCACCTATAATATGATATCAAACTGATCGTGGAACTCGTTTTTCGAAAACCAATTAAAGGGGAGAGTCATAGTTAAACAAGACACATCCAGGCAACAGGTGCGACATAGAGAAGCCGTCGGGAGATATCAGAAGATTTATCTTTTCCGTTAATATAGTTGTATGACCAGAGAGATCTGGTTAATGAACTATGATTGGAGCATGGTGTGCTTTGCTGTGTTGATATTCTCTCCTCGGACATTGAAAATCTATGCCGTAGATTATGGATTACCAGTTCCATGCGAGGTATGATAAAGCGAAACTGGAGTAGCTTGTCTGCGAAACCCAAACCAGAGGGTTCTTCTCTTCTGGTAGCACGGGTGACCAGGGGCCCAAGGAACATTGTTCCTTCCTGGTCAATGGTGTTGGACCCCTAGTGGGAGCATCGTGCTGGCTGTGGTTGCCCGAACAAGTGTTTTCAGCGCTTTTGCGTTGCTCAAGCGTTGGTGTAGGAAGGCATTAGCTTCGAAAACACTGTTCATATCTATCCGAGGTTTTCCTAGATACCTCAACTCCTACCCGGGAGATAGTTCACTTCATACCAAGTGACTACAAAGGTACTTTGGCTGAGTGCGGGAGTGGGACCTGAGGAAGCTTATAATTCTAATAAGCATATAATTAGAAACGGCACCTGTGTGATGGCACACCATGGGTAAAGCTTTCACAGCAAGACTCATGTAAAACCTTCACATCAGTTGCTTGTATCCATCATGACGGGGCACTGTCTGATTAGAAGATATGCAGTGAGATTGAAGGTTGCGACTAGTGACTTCTGCAGGAGCTGTGGGAATGCAGAGAAGAAGGAGTTAATAGAAAATCTTCTCTGCAATTGCCCCGTTTTAGTGAACAGTCGGGTACCACCACTGCGCTCTTATTTCTTTAGGAGCCTAGGAGATCTGGATGATATAGATATCGTCCGTTTTAAGAGCTTCTTGAGGCGCTCAGGATGGTTCAACGGGACTAGGGACATCCATATCTCTAGTTTCCGTGGTATCACAATGGATTATACAGTCTAAATGAGTCTGTCTATTCAGACTGCTACACTGACCTAATCTAACCTATGTTCGGTAAAGTAGACGACCCGCCATTCTGATACCTCCCATAGAAATTGATCGATCTATTGAAATTCAATTTTCTGCTGTAACCACTAATTCGAAGCCTGATGGTAATTAAATTCTTGTTAATAATGTCACATTGTAATGATCTCAAAAATCTAAGAAAATCTACCGAATGTTTACGCCCTATCTGGTACGTTCTACACAAATTTCCATACTTTACTTATATATTTTGTGATTCACGTCTTTCATTCTATATATATTCAGTGTAATTGAGCACGTGTCAGGCATTTAGTACAGCTAATGAAAGTAGATTGCAATTTAGCAAAAGGGGTTCGGTAGTTCTTCCACGTTTTCCAAACTGAGGACTTCAGAAAAGTAAAATTTTGCTTCTTTCATTGCGCTTTAGTTCTGTAAATTTGTATATCTTCACCTGAGGGAATGAGGGCTTACAGTATCTAATAAGAACAAAGTAAATTAGTATGCTTTGTCTGGCCGCATTTATACGCCTGTAGCAACGAAAAAAGACGTTGGTTGAATATGTATGTAAGTACGTTCACCTGATTTCTCTGCTGGTTCTAAAGTGAAATTTTTTTATTTAAAATATATTAACCGTCAAACCGATTGTTATTTCCGTTTAACAATATTTTCTGGATTTAATATGAAAAATCGAAAAATTATTGCTTACGCGAATGTTTCTTCGGTTTTCGAACCTGTTCAACATCCACCAAATGATCCATTACCAGTCATTCCCAGTGCTACGAGTCCGAAACATCTTTCACTAGTAGTGGTAGTTTGTATCAGGCTGATGATGAATGCCATTTGGTGACTCAGGCTGAGCTGAACGATCTAATTCGTGATTTATATTGAACGAAGCAAGACGCAGAATTATCAGCTTCACGCATGCAGCAGTGGAAACATCTTGCAGATGAGATAAAAGTGACAATCTGTAGAAATATAGGCTTGGAATTTTCTGCATATTTTGAAAAGAAACACTCTATTCTATACTGTACTGATGTTGATGGCTTATTTGAAAAAATTAACCAGCCATATGACAAAACTGAGTGGAGATTATTTATTGATGGCTATAAATACATTTTAAAGGTTCTTCTTTTGCATAATGAGAATGAAAACCCATCCATATCAATTGCTCATGCCGTGAATACAAAGGAAAACTACGAATCAATAACTGAAATTTTGATATCACTCAAATATAACGATAATAAATGGAAGATATATGGTGACCTTAAGGTGTGTGATTTACATTTCTTTGCATATATGAAGGGTGTCCCAACAAGAGCGCAAGATTTAAATGACTGATGCAATAATTAAATTGTTTCTCTGGCAGTATGACAAGTGGCGCCGTCTTGTTGAAACCACATGCCCTCCACATTCATTTCTTCAATTCTAGGCGCGAAAAAACTGGTTATCATTTCACGATACCGAACACCATCGACTGTTTGCGCTGGACATGCCTCATTTTCATAAAAAAAGGTCCAATAATTCCTCCAGCCCAAAATCCACACCACACAGTGATACGTTGAGGAAGCAGTTGCTTCTCGTGAATCGCTCGAGGATTTTCCTCACCCCAAATGCGACAATTCTGCCTATTGACGAAGCCATCAAGATGGAAATTGGCCTCGTCATTTACATCACAGACAGACCCAGTTTTGACAAATTTTTTCATTAATCTCTTTACAGTGGACTCTTTTGGAGCATTATTGTGACCCCAAATTGATCGCAATTTGCGAAATGTAGCCGCAAAACTTTCACCATTTTGGTAAAACAATTTCACAATGAGAATGCGTTGTTCATTCGTGTAGCGTTCCATTTTTAGTAACCTCGTACTTTTTACTAGCAAACAATAACAATTGTTTAAATGTCAAACAATGACACTTCGAATGGCGCCAAATTTAAATCTTGCATTCTTGTTGGGACACCCTTAATTATAGACCACTAGGAAAACCAAACATTTCAAATAAACCATTAATTGATCAAAATGACGGTTTGCTTTCCTCGCTCCACATAAAATTTGGCTTTTTTCAGAACTTTGCCATGGCAGCTTTTAAAGAATTGTTAGCGTTTTTTCTAAAATTTCATATACTAAATTCAAAGAAAGCATATTTGTTGGCTCTCATATAAGGACGCTATTGAATGATGACAATTTTTCACAGTGTTTACTGGAGAAGGAATATGCCTTGAAAGACTGGAAATCTTTCAAGAGCATTGTGAACAGTTTTCTTGGAAACGATAAGAGTAAAAACTACAGACAAATTGAAAAACTACAGGCATTTTCTTTATTTGTATTTAAATTTTGTTTCCACAAAACCTAGGTGCGGTGAGTGGCGAACTAGGGGAGCGTGCTCACCAAAATTTAATGAAAGTGGAAAGAAATTATCAAGGATTTTGGAACAAAAGTATACTGGGAGACTATTACTCGACTCTAATACATGCAACCGAACCATCAAAATACAAACGATGTTCAAATAACGTCATTCACTTTTGAAAATTCATTGATTTTTAAATAAACTAATGATTTTTTATGTAAAAAACATATAAAATCTTTTAATTTTTTATTATCTCGAAAACTGGACGTGATAGAGAAAAATCTATTACAGATTCGAATTCAACCCTTAAAGTTACCCTAGGAAAGATATTTGGTTGCTCCAGTCCAAAACCTTGTGGATTGGTGTATTTAACAGTTTTTCGTCAAAATCGTGTAACAGCTGTAGCAACAAGTAAACATTCGACTTTAAGCAAACCGGTTTTTTCGTTACTCTTTCCTAAAGCAGCAATGCATTCATACTTATATATTCTTTCTTTTTTTCTTTCTCTCTCTTTCTCTGTTGACTAAGAGAGCGAATGAACAATTATATAAAGTGTACTTTCTGTACATTCATAAAGAAAAAATTATCGTGTCAATATTTGGATTCTGCCACATGTTCGTTGGGGGTGTGTGTGTGTGTGTGTTTGTGTGTGTAGTGTGGGTACATATATATATGTTTACACGATTGTACGTTAACTGACAACTGTTGTTTCTTTTCTTTTTGCTGTGTTTAACTGTGGGTGTTACCACACCATTCATAACAATTGAATTATTTTTATTGTGCTGTCTATGAGATTTATAGTAGCCACTCTCGTTCCAACTCTCTTCTTTGGGAAATATTAAATACGACAGTTTTGTTTTTGTCACTGCCATTTAAAAAGAAAAAGTGTAAAAGATTCCCATCTAACGACTACAGGGAAAATACCATTAAGTTAAGGAAAGCGAGTTCTGCTTCTTAATTTCCCTCATAAAAGTTGTAATTGTTTGTATACAGCGAGCTGTTTTATTATGGTTAGATTAGGGGTATAACAAATGATCAATTGTGGTTCCCCTTGTGAAGTACAGTTGCTTCTCAAGTTCCGTTAATTTCTTCACAATTATCGAAAATGGTATTTATTTCATTTCATTTCATTTATTCATACATCGTGATGCAGAAAAGCTTAAAAGGCCAATTATATAACATCACGAATAAAATATAAAATTCTCTAATACAATATTAAATATTAGAAAAAAAAAAATAAAATAATGTTAAAACGATATAAATTTAAATACAGGGTGTCCGTTGGGAAGGTATACTACTTTGTTTGTTTATAATTTTTAATTAAATGAACGAGAATGGGTCTTATATTGATAAATGTTTTATTTAGTGTCGGCAATTAAGTATGGAATACAACATCAGATAAATGTCCGCCTCTGTTAGCCTCACAAATGCGAGCCCTTTTTAGCACATTTTTCATTACATTCTCAAACATTTCAAGCGGTACTTCAACAATTTTATCACGAGTATTTTGTTTGAGCTGCTCAAGCGTTTCTGGTTTGTTTGCATAAACCTTGCTTTTTAGATATCCCCATAAAAAGAAGTCATGAGCAGTCGAATCAGTGGAAAGAAGTCTCGCAGTACTTCCATTGTAACTCAGGCTGTATGCGATGTGGCACCGTCTAGTTGATCCCACATGTTAATCAAACCCAAAGCATGCAGTTGTGCCATTAAAAAGTTTTCAATCATATCACGATATCGCTCCCCATTGACAGTTACCGTTACGCCGTTTTCAGTTTCAAAGAATGATTCCTCCTGACCAAATTGCACACCGGACTATTCTGTTTATTCACATATTCATTCAAATGAAAATGTTCTTCTTCACTCATTATGATTTTTTCATGAAAATCGGGGTTGTCTGGGAGAGCTGTAACATCCTATTGGCATATGTACGGCGGCGTAGATGGTCTTGTAGAAGAAGCTCTTGTGTCAACTGAATCTTAAATGGAAACAAATGCATTTCCTTTAAAGACCAAGGTCTTGAGCATGGCGTCGAATTAAGGTTGATGGATTGTTTCGAAAGCTCCCTTGAGTAGCAGTAATGTCTCCAGCCGATCTTGCAGTATGTTGTGGTCCATGCTTGGCCCTATCAGCTACAGACCTTCTTTCTTCGAAATCATTCACTACACGATAAATAGTGCGTCTTGTTGGCACGTTGTTCCTCCCAAAAATTTCACGTAATTTTCCCATCGTCACAGTAATCGATGCTTGATTTTGATAAAATGTTTAAACGATTAAAACACGTTGGTTTATCGAGTATTTTTCCATAATAAATTTGCTACGTCTCTACTTAACGACTGCCAAATATGAACTGTCAAGACTAATGTTTACCAAAACGGCAGCAAAACAAAGTTGTATACCCTCCCGACGGACACCCTGTATATAAAATGTTATGCTCTATGGCTTGTTGGTGAGTACTTTTCATCAGTCTTCATCACAAATGACAAAGGCACGCTTTCATGTGACGCCATTCACAAAAATAAACATACACAGCTTTTGCACCACCCTATAAAACTTTTTGAACTCTGAAGTCATAGCGAAAACATTAACTTCATTCTGCCCCATGGCAATGCCATTATAACGCAATTTTCCCCATGCTAGAAAAACTGCCGCATGTAAATGTAATATTTAGTGGCTGTCTTACGTTGATTATATAGTTAGCTTAATTAATCATACGCCCATAATGATTTGACTGCTTGGAAAGATATTAATTTTAAGCCGCCACTAAAATTAACCAAACTTTTGGAAGATTTACAACTTTAATGAACTTTTGGCTTCCACACTCACCTAAATATATGAATGCTCCACCGGCTATGTGTACAGCAACGAAGCAGAGAAGGAGTCTAATGCTTTATTGCTATGGCAAACCTCTCCCCCATACTTAGTTCTAAACACTTCCCAGTCTCTGCATTATAATGAGTTGTCATCCAAAGAAACTGGCACAGTGACAGTGCAAAGACAAGGAAGAATACCACAGAGTGCAAGCAAAGATCATAAATTCTGAAATACTCATAAATCACATGCATACGTATGAAAGTAGCAAAATAAAATAAAAAAAAACACATAACCCATTTAAGAATAAGCCAGGTCCTTTGATTACTGAATTTCTCTTTTTGTTAAAAATCTCTAAAATAATAAATTTTATGATTTCCACATAATAAATACGTTTCAGCACTGTCTTAGAATGAGTCCTACGAGCTCATAGCAGGCAGAGAGTGAATGGTGTTCGGTATAATTAAATAAGCCATAAATTTAATAGCCTTAAACCATGAGATATGTTTGTGCTGGTAACAAAGGAAGCACAAGGAGGAGGAAACCTTAAAGCTACATAAAATAGTTCTTATCATTTGATGGCTAAACTCTCAATGCTCATGATATATGTATGTAGATACGTGTTTGTTCTAATGCGAAGCAATGATAAACATCAATACTTATATATAGATACGATGTAAATCTATGCCAGTACCACTGTTCATAGATATCTGGGGTCACGCGTACACTTATTGTTGAAATCTTTACGAAATACTCGTACGTGTGAGGCTACTTTTAGTCATAGAACGTATCCCTATGCTTGTATTAGGGGTTGCAATGAATTAGTGGCATCTTATGGAAGAGTACAATGCTGTGGTTTCACCCGAGAGAATGGATTTATATGTATACAACAGCAAAAATTTAACGTTCTGAAAAAAGCCCTTAAGGTAACAAGTTTCTGACGGCCAAATAAGTTTACGTGCTTCGTAACCTCTTGTAACACTCATAACTGAGCGATGACTCGTGCCTACAAGATTACTGCCCTAAATGTTTATGGAACTTCTTAAAATTTGCCGCAACATAAAAAAAAAACTGGAAGTCATTCAAAAAGAAGAACGTTTTCATCACCGCTACATACGAGTATGCATATCATTACCAAAGAACCATTTTTATACCGCTTCCAAATCTAAACAAACTTGGTAGTTCTTATTAAATTGAATTACATTGAATACTATTAATTTGTTTAGATTCGACGGTCGAATTTCGTCCTGAAAACTGCGATCCAAAAACAACATTTCTTTGATCAAATTAAACATTGCACCAAATTGACTTCTTTTTCAT
>JAHXMU010000713.1:14683-31258 GCA_019455685.1 Philornis downsi | reverse complement strand
TTTCTTTGATCAAATTAAACATTGCACCAAATTGACTTCTTTTTCATCGCAATAATAGCTCTCATGAAAATGTGATGAAGGCGAACACCATAAAAAAGCTTTGTATTTCTATGACAAGCCTATATTAAATTCATTGGTGATTACGCAAATTTTCACTACTTTGCTCCAAAAATTGCGGAGAATTCCCCAACGACGGGTGCACTTATTTTGCTGGGTGGAGTTTGTAAATGGCTTATATCGATTTACTCCTTTTTCCATCCCCAATTGCGACAACTTTTCATTGGTAGACTGTGAAAACTTAAATTTTTGCCCCTTGTATTGGTTTAATATTTAACAATATCGACCTATCATCTACTTCGCATCTGGTGCCCATCACACAAATTTACACTTTTATTTAAACAAATTTCTTAGGGTTCCACGAATAAGTTAAGAGAGAACATCGAACATTCAGTGAGCTTAGAGTATCTATTTTTTGATTTACTTAATGGGTCCTACAGTTTAACGACGATCCCAAGAGTCACAATATGAGAAGCATTTATGAAGCTTGTCGATTATTCTACTACCTAAAGTATCCATCACAAACATAGAGATGACCGTCTCAAATAATGCAACAGCCACCTGTATGCGGGAATTGAACCGCGATAATGCAAACGAAAGTCGCTTGTACTAACTATTGCGTCGCGATTGGTAACACTCTTTAATATAGTTGTTGTAAATTTTGTAAAATTTATAGTGTTAGATGGAAATGGACGTGCATTGCTATTACCGGTCATACAAATTTCCCCTATAAATAAATTTGTCCTCTGAAGTTTTAGATTTATCTTCTATGTTTTTGCTCATTGAGTTGATTAGTAGTCCTCTTTAAAAGCAAGAGCAAAGGTCTTAAAACACTTGCATGCTGGTGGCGAGCTAGAACATTTGGTCTTTTCTGATGAAAAACTGTTTACAGCTCAGCAAAGTGCAACCAAACAAGATGGTTGCATATCGCTAGAACCAGTTACAATCGAAAGACAATTTAAGCTAGCGAATGCAGAAATATTAATAATAATAATATGTCAAATAATTTTAAACGATACTTTGTTACCTTGGGCATGTAAACTAATTGATTGAAACTATTTAACATTTCAACAAGACCTAGAATCATCCCATAAAGCCCGTGAAACCCAGTATTTTTTACAAGAATACACGAAGTTCTCAGCTTCCAATGGATTTTTCCGTATGGTCTGGAATGGAGGGCCAAAGTATCAACTAAAAAATATGAAACGATCGCTGCCTTAATGGGAAAATATCATCAGCCAAAATCTGTGTGGTATGTGAAGTCTCCTCGGGCAGATTCGATGCTATTATCTGCGCTACATCAAACAGTAATATACTTTTCCTAAAATTTGAAATACAGGGTGGCGCAATAGAACGTGCATATTGCATCATCTTTTTTTGCGGGGTACAATTGGGTTGGCGGGCTCATGGAGTTTTAGTCGCTATGAATCACTTCGACGGGAAGCGTCGCGCATTTTGCGTGCGCGAATTTTACGAGAACTCTCGTTCATATATTGCTACTAGGCGACTATATTGTGCTGAATATGGACTACGGCGAATTAGTGAAGCTCCGAGTGCTAACTTAATTAAAATATGGGTAAAGCGTTTTAAAGAGACCGGTTTAACATTTAAACCACAAGCAAATGGTCGCCCAAGAACATCTAGGACCGAAGACAATGTTGAGAGAGTTATGGAGTCAGTACGAGGAAATCCACAAATGTCGACTCGCAAGAGATCGTCTGTCTTACAATTATCGCGAAGAAGTTTGCAACGAATTTTAACATTGGATCTTAAACTGCATCCATATAAGCTGCAATTAACACAAGAATTGAAAGAGTCTGACTTCATGGCAAGGCTCGCATTTGCTAATGAAATGCTTAATAGATTTTCCAATTTTGACAATATCCTTTTCTCTGACAAGGCTCATTTCCTTATAAATGGGTTCGTAAACCGTCAAAATTGTCGTTACTGGAACAGTGAAAATCTCAAAATCAAGCACCAGAAACCATTGCATAGTCCTAAAGTGGCAGTATGGGCAGCAATCTCTGGCAGAGGAATGATTGGTTCTTTTTTCTTTGAAAATGCGCGGGGCCAAAACGTCACGGTTAATACGGAACGCTATGTTGAGATGTTGGACGGACTTTTGGCTCCAGAAATTGATAGTTCAAGAATAGTGAATTCCAGAACTTGATTCCAACAAGATGCAGCTACCTGTCACACATCAAATGACTCCATGGCGGTGGTGAAGCAAATGTTCCCTGGCAGACTGATTTCGAAAAGAGGTGATATCCCATGGCCCCGACGTAGTCCAGACTTGACGCCTCTTGACTTTTTTTGTAGGGATACCTCAAACACAAAGTCTACAGTAATAATCCAAGAAACATCGTTCAGCTTAAGGAGGAGTGAAATGGCAACCATTGCACCAGTATTACTGAAGAAAGTTTTCAATAATTTTCGTTTGCGGTTAGAGGAGTGCCGTCGTAGAGAGGGTCACCATTTAGATGATGTTATTTTTAAAAAATAAACTCTGCAATGCCTTAGATTTATTTTAAGTATACGTTTTGTATTTATTTTTTAATCTATTTTTTAGATTATATTCAAAACACATTGAAGTTTTTAAATAAAAGAAACCAAAATTGATAAAATTACGATTGGTAACATTTCAGGCGCCGACAACTATGTCAGCTACTGTCGGACTGAATCTTTGGCTTAATTAAAAGTTCTCCAGTTTATTTTTTTTTCAATGTTCCATGAAGTCAGTAACAACAAAGGGGATAACACTTTGTTGGTAATCACTTCATATACCAAAAAGGGGGATTACACTTTGTTGCTAATCATTTCATGCAACATTGAAAACATTCGAGTTCCATTGGTACAACTTAAATTGACATTTGAATTCAAAAGTGATCATCTTCCGCAATTTTTGAGATCCCTGGACTAAATACAGAGTGATGCACCAATTGTGCTACAATAAGAAATTCAAAAAACTTTTTTTTTTCCAATATATTTTATTTATTTTAGAAATTTAGAAATTTTAGAAATTTTGAAATTTAAATTTTATTTTATACAACTAACTGATTTTGAAGATAATAGATCTGAATGACCTCCATGCTGATTCACACATATGCGAGAATTGATCAAAAAATTATACGTTACGGTTTGAGAGTTCGGAATCGTGATCGCCTCAATTACTGTTTTGATGGACTGCTTCGATTCAGTTAAACTCCATGGTTTCGTCTTGTACTCCGCTTGCTTGACATTAACCTATGAAAAAAGTGTGGTGCAGTCAGGTCAGGTGACCCTGGGAGCCAGCGGAATGTGGAGTTTCTAGATATTAATTTATTTAGAATTTTCGTTGGAACTCCGCCGTAAACGGTGTAGTTATGTGTGCAGTTGTCAACGCGCCTTTTCTGAACGATATCTGGTCGCATCTCAGTTTGTTCCGGTCTTATGTATGATACTCGTTGCTATATTGAAACAACACAATTTGCTATTTTTATTAATCTTGTCTCATGCTGTTGCACCCCTTGTGATCCCCTAATACAATACTTGTAAGATGTTCGTAGATGTAAACTGACAGTTCTCTTCTCTTGACTGACTGACATAGAGATGTGCATGTTTTACTACAATCATCGTTTCATTGCCAGAACCATATCTGCGTCATTATCAACATCAATACCATCATCGCCGTCATCATCTTAATCAACTACAACAACGCGGGCTGCTCTGTCACCTACACTCCTCCATCATTGCGAAAACAAAAACCAGGACAGATTCTTGATGTTCCTGCGGCCTCAGTTGTCTTTCTTTCGCTGTTCCATCATACATTTTGTATTACGCGTCACATTGTGCTTTTCTTTTTCACTGTTGATTTCAAATCTCGTCTTTGCTTGACTCTTCGTCTTTCTTCGTTTCGTCAAAATGTATGGGGAGATGTGTGCATGTACAAACGTCTGTTTATATGGAATTTTGTGAGCATTCTGGGAATGTATGAGTTTTTTATATCCCTGTGTTATTAAATAAATTGGAATCCATTTAGAGAGATATGAATGTATTAGTATTTAGGTTAAATTGAGTCGTTTGAATTCAAGCGCGGGCGCTTGATGACAAAGGCGAAAACGAATAGATATTGAAGAAAGATATATCCAATTTCCAATGACGGAAAATAAGGAAGGTGTTGTAACGCTTTCATGCCATTTATATTAATTGGCCCTACCACTTTATATCCCCATTTGGATTTCAATTCGATTGGAAACATATGGGTCCCTGCGTCATGCATTTTTTATTTGCTGCTATAAATTTATTTATAAAGAATTGAAAATATTATCGAAAAACGAAATAATTTTGTTTAATATTAATATGGGATAAGATTTGAGTTTTTTATACTAAACCATACATGAGCAATCAAATCACACATGGGCAATGAATAAATACCAGGGTTACAGCGTGAGTGATGGCTTACATGATGATACAGGGTGGCGCAATAGAACGTGCATATTTAAAAACTAGATTAAAAACTAAATGCAAAAGGTATGGTTAAAATAAATCTAAGGCATTGTAGAGTAATAAATGCAGTTTATTTTTTAAAAATAACATCATCTAATTGGCGACCCTCTCTACGACGGCACTCCTCTAACCGGAAACGAAAATTATTGAAAACTTTATTCAGTAATACTGCTGTAATGGCTGCCATTTTACCACGGATATTCTCCTTGAGCTGAACGATGTTTCTTGGATTATTACTGTAGACTTTGGGTTTGAGGTATTCCCACAAAAAAAAGTCAAGAGGCGTCAAGTCTAGAATACGTGGGGGTCATGGGATATCACCTCTTTTCGAAATCAGTCTGCCAGGGAACATCTGCTGCACCACCAACATGGAGTCATTTGATATGTGACAGGTAGCTCCATCTTGTTGTCTTGAACTTTCAATTTCTGGAGCCAAAAATCCGTCCAACATCTCAACATAGTGTTCCGTATTAACCGTGACGTTTTGACCCCGCGCATTTTCGAAGAAAAAAGGACCAACTATTCCTCTGCCAGAGATTGCTGCCCATACTGTCACTTTAGGACTATTCAATGGTTTCTGGTGTTTGATTTTGGGTTTACGAACCCATTCATAGGAAAATGAGCCTCGTCAGAGAAAAGGATATTGTCAAAATTGGAAAATCGATTAAGCATTTCATTAGCGAATGCGAGCCTTGCTATGAAGTCAGACTCTTTCAATTCTTGTGTTAATTGCAGCTTATATGGATGCAGTTTAAGATCCAATGTTAAAATTCGTTGCAAACTTCGTCGCTATAATTGTAAGACAGACGATCTCTTGCGAGTCGACATTTGTGGATTTCCCCGTACTGACTCCATAACTCTCTCAACATTGTCTTCGGTCCTAGATGTTCTTGGGCGACCATTTGCTTGTGGTTTAAATGTTGAACCGGTCTCTTCAAAACGCTTTACCCATTTTTTAATTAAATTAGCACTCGGAGCTTCACTAATTCGCCGTAGTCCATATTCAGCACAATATAGTCGCCTAGTAGCAATATGCGCGACGCTTCCCGTCGAAGTGATTCATAGCGACTAAAACTCCATGAGCTCGCCAACCCAACGATGTAGGCGACCCCCCGCACGCGCCTTTTCTACCCTGCAAAAGAAGATGATGCAATATGCACGTTCTATTGCGCCACCCTGTATATTGGAATCTTTTTTTGTTTTTTTTTTATATTATGCAATCACTAAACCACATATATTTGTAGTAGATGTGAGGTTCATGATAAACAATGATCGTCGTACGACCTATCACGGTATAAAAATTAGATAAAACGTGCGGCCAGCTTAAAGTCAGACCGAAACTTATGTATTCTGTACTATGGATTGTCTTCGATAGTATAGTCGACGATATACTGGCTCGTTGTGTCATAAGTGGGCGTGATTAAAGCGTCTTCCTCTTATACATAAAATGTGGTCTTTACAACGGAAAACTGTAGCTAAAACTTTTCAAATAAGAGCGAACACATTACGAAAGATCCATAAGTTGGGGTGCTTATTAATTGCCACTGCACATTGCTAGTAATTTATAAATAAATGTCATAGCGGACAAAGTATCACTAACTACGGCCACAGAAAAATTAGAAGATGTTCCAAAAGCGTTATCTTTTCAGACACAATACATCGACTTAGTCGTTTTTACCGACAATTGATATTTTTTAATAGTATTTTTCAATAACCATGCCTACAATTGGGGCGGTCCCTCACAAATCTATGAAAATTACAACAGTTTCTTCCCATATCTATAAATTATCAACGTACATTGCTTCCAGTTAATGAAAGATTCTAAAAGACTTCAATTTGTTTAATTTTTCGAATTGTTTTCATTCAGGACTAATTTGTTCCACTTGTGATGTCTGCGAGTCGAGGTGTCGTAAACGCTTTACCGAATCATAGGCAGAGGAGTGGGCATTATTATATCAGAAGCATTTACATTGGAATAGCCGTCTTCTGTACCTTCCATATACCCAATATTGTATGCTGCTTTCCTTTAAAGAAAAGTGGAAAAATTGTTGGAAAAGTTCCGAAAAATACATATTTTTCTACGGTTGAGTTCTGTCGTTTTATAAGCACCTGACCGATTTTTGTCAAAAGTCGAACTTAACCTGCCTATGATAATGAGATACTTTGTGCCAAACTTTAGGCGATGTTTGTCGTGCTTTCAACAGACAGGTATTTTTCAGAATGTTTCCAACAATATTTCTATACTTATTCGAAGGCAGGATAGTATATTTCATTTGATACGGCAAAGCTGTAACATCCGGAAGGAAGCGTTTAAAATACTAAGTATCTTATGAACAAATGTGTCTCATAACTTTTTAAGTCGGTTGAACGATGTTCGCCTGTTGAACTGGCTGATGGACACGTTAATCGGCGTACATTTCTATGAAACTTCTTAAAACAGTTTAATATTTTCCCATATTTTTAATATTGACCAATTTTCAGTAATTAAAGTAAGCCGTTGTTTTTTTTTTTTTAATTTTTGATAAAATTTCAAAAACTCGACGGTTTATCCATGCCCGTTCTGATACCTTCCATATAAATAACCGGTTAAGTTCATATTTATATATTCTTGACTTCACATCTTCCAATCGGATACTCCAAATTGAATTAAGTTGTACCAATCTTAAGCATTTGGCAAGGTAGGGTCTCAGAATAAAAACCGAGTACATTGTTACGCATTCTGGTACCTCCCATACAAATTGACAATTTTCCAAAATTCAATCAATCCTCTGTAATTTATAATTAATCATCTGTATTAGTCTATTTTCGCCTCTACTACAATATTTTACAATTCGACACAGTATCAGAAAATAAATCGATAAAGTAACCGGGCTCCTTCAGGTACTCCTAAAACAAATGGCAGATTTATCCCATGCATTGTTGGAGTGAATTCGATTAAATTTGCCATATATTATGCGTTTGTTAATCTAAGTTCTGAGAATGAAAATTGACGGCATTAGCACGACCATTCTGCTGGTACCACCCATAAGAAATTAACTGATTTATCGAAATGTGATTTTTTGCTGTAGTCGCTAAGTCAGAGGTTGAAGTTACTAAATTCTCGTCAATTATACAGGGTGGGCCATAAGGGTGTTGGCGGTTTAAATATTCAATTAAAAACAACTACGAAACATAAAAAAAATATATTTGTATTTTTAAAAAGTAGAAGCATGGGAATTTTTAAGATTTAAAAATAGTGTTGTCCAAATGGCTTCCCTCGGCTGCTTGACACTCTTGGAACCGAAGTCGCAGATTTTGGAAAACTCGTTGAAAAGTTGTTCTCGGTATTTTGTTACTTTTCTGAATAATGTTCCTCTTCAACTGCTCTAAATTGGTCGGATTATTCTCGTAGACTACCGATTTGAGGTAGCCCCATAGAAAATAATCGCATGGAGAGAGATCGGGGCTACGTGGGGGCCATTCAATATCCCTCCTTTTCGAAATGAGTTTTCCAGGAAAAACATTTTTCATCAGCTCTATGGATACCCTAGCCGTATGGCATGTGGCCCCATCCTGTTGGAACCAAATCCTCGAGGTATTGCCTTGAAGTTCTTGCAAAGCTGGCACCAAAAAGTCTGCTAGCATGTTGCAATAATTGTTCGCTCTAACCGTCATCGCATGCCCTCTTTCGTCCTCAAAAAAGTATGGTCCAATAATACCGGTTGACGTCATCCCAGCCCACACGACAAGCTTAGGGCTGTGAAGTGGACGTTCATGCAAGCATCGGGGATTAGTCTCGGACCAGAACTGACAATTTTGCTTGTTCACATGGCCATTAAGGTGAAAATTGGCCTCATCACTAAAAATCACGTTGTTGAAATTGTTAAACCGCTCTAGCATCAAATTGACAAAGTTAAGTCGGTTATTGGCATCATCGGGTTTTAATTCTTGGACTATCTGAATCTTATAAGCCTTCAAATGCAAATCACGTTTCAAAATTCGTCGTAAAGTTGTTCTTTTGACATCCAAAGACTGACTTCTCTTACGTGTTGACTGTTGCGGATTTCGCTGAACTGAAACACGAACACACTCCACAATGTCGGCTGATCTTGCAGAAACTGGGCGACCACGAACCGTAATTGGTACTGTTGAGCCGGTTGTTTCGAACATTCTGATCCATTTTCGTATCACATTGGCGCTTGGAACTTCACTTAAATCGTGTAAACTGTGTTCATGCCGATACAAACGCCGTGCAGTAATCACTGATTTATTGTTTTCGTAATACGCTCGGACACAAAATGCACGCTGCACTCCCGTCTACGGCTCCATGGCGACTAAATTTCCAGGAAGCGGCGCAGCGAACAACATATCCCCCCGCCACCCCGCGCCGCGCGTTACCGAGAAATTGAAGAATTAAATTTTTTTTTATATACCCGGAAAAAGTTACCAATATGTAGGGATAATTCATATCCAAGACGAGCGTTAATTTTCTCAATATGAGTTTCTGTTTTTGAATATGAATTTTCTTAATATCACTTATAAGTTAAGTTTTTCGATTTCAATTTCAATTTCTTAATATTTGCTTATATTTTCTCAATAACATTCTATATTTCTCAGAATCAATTTCTGTTTCCTCGGTTATAATTTCTCTTTCCTCAATTTTTTCAATTAATAATTGAAATTTTGTTACCAATACTAAATTATGATGTACAGCAATAAATTTGTAGTAAATACGAGTATATTTAAGCGTTTGCACAGTTGCCCAGTGCTTTAAGCATAGTGAGTCCAAAATTGAAATGCATGTAAGGAGGGAAGCTTTCCCATAACTTATTCTTTGGATGATAGAAAATTTATTAAAAGAAAAAAAAAGAAAAGAAATTAATGCAGCGTTTACTGTTAAATTACATTAAGTTTGAAGCCATAAGCGAAAAAAATATACATATATTTGTTGTCTTTTTGTTGTCATCAAATGGGATCATATCACGAACAATTTTATTATACTGCTTATAGTTTCCCTTCCCATTTTATTTACTTTACTTTTGACGAGCAATTTGCCTGTAGCGAACTCAATGCAAACATTTACATATGAAAAAAATTCCATTAAAATTGATACCACAGAGTATCCTTATCACTTTTCATTCTCTTTCACCTGCAAGTCGAGAAAACGATGATTTTTTATCTGTTGCAAGAAAACATGTAAAAAGAACTATTAAAACAGGTGGCGAAATTACTTTTAATTTACATTTAATATTCTCTTATGCTTGGTTGTACAGGAGAAGTAATATTTTAGTAATATTTAACGCTTTAAAGAATGTACATAGAGAGTGAAAATACAATATTTATAAAGAGAAATTTTCCTCCTTTTCAAGGTTTCAAAATCTCCAACTTTGGGAATTTATGTATGGCAATAAATATCCGCATTTGATCCTGTTTTGTACCTTCACCCGGAGGAATGAAATCAAATGTGTAGGTTTCTTTCTTTCTTCTAGCGACAGCAAGCGCCCCTTTGGGGTACTCAAACTAATCACGAAGGATTAGCCAAACTACCAGAGATTGGAAGTATGTCGCTTGGAAAAGCTTCCTCAGGTCCCACTCCCTCACTCGGTCAAAGTACCTTTGTAGTCACTGTAGTATGAAGTGAGTTGAGGTAATTTAGGAAGATCTCGGATAGACATGAACAAATCAAATGTGTATGTAGGTTTTACATGAATCTCGCTGTGAAAGCCTTACCCATGGTGTGCCACCACACAGGTGCTGTTTTCCATCATTTATTTCTTGGTTCTTTCTTTCTTCTAGCGGCAGCAAGCGCCCCTTTGTAGTCACTTGGTATGAAGTGAACTATCTCCCGGGTAAGAGTTGAGGTATCTAGGAAAACCTCGGATAGATATGAACAGTGTTTTCCAAGCTGATGCGTTCCTTCACCAACGCTTGAGCAACGCAAAAGCACTGAAAATACTTGTTCGGGCAACCACAGTCAGCACGATGCTCCCACTAGGGGTCCAACACCATTGACCAGGAAGGAACAATGTTCCTTGGGCCCCTGGTCACCCGTGCTACCAGAAGAGAAGAACCCTCTGCTCTGGGTTTCGCAGACAAGCTACTCCAGTTTTGCTTTATCACACCTCGCATGAAACTGGTAATCCATAATCTACGGCATAGATTTTCAATGTCCGAGAAGAGAATATCAACACAGCAAAGCACACCATGCTCCAATCATAGTTCATTAACCAGATCTCTCTGGTCATACAACTATATTAACGGAAAAGATAAATTGTCTGATACCTTCCGACGGCTTCTCTATAACCGCACCTGTTGCCAGGATGTGTCTTGTTCAACTATGACTCTCCCCTTTACTTGGTTGTCGAAAAACGAGTTCCAAGATCAGATTGATGTCATATTATAGGTGAATCCCAAGACATAATCCACTTGTTCCTAGGGCGCCTGGCACAAGGACACACTACTTTGTTTTTGTTCGCAAGCATCATACCCTTTGCCTGCTTAATTACAGGATCGTGTAGAGAGGCTTGCGTTTTAGGGGTAAGCGGTACAAAGCATCCTAGAAAAACACCCGCCTACCCACCCGGAGAAATTAAAGTATATTTTTGAGATATAATTCAAAGAAAATTTAATGGGGAACAATTTTTTTTTCTGAATGTCACAATTTTCAAGCCTGATTCATCCACAATTTCATCACTTCAACGCTGCAATAAATTAGCATTATATTCGCCGTTGATACTTCTCCTTTCTGAAGAAACGTCTTGCCATGACCTTGCATGCAGATGGAACCGTCTTCTCCTTCTTTCGACACGATTCTCCCATTCCAGTCCACTGCTTTGACTGTTCCTTTGCCTCAGTTGTAAAGTAGTGGACCCATGTCTTATCCATGGTTATAAATCTACTGGCACATTTTCACAACGCTGTTTTTCATCTATTGAAAGCAAGCGTGGAACCCATCTTGCGCACAACTTACTCATCTTCAAATCTTCGAATCCTTATGCGATGTAAAGGACTTTTTAAAATACCTATCATTTCAGCTACCTAACGCATCTTCAGCCGACGATCATTCAATACAATTTTGTGAATTTTCTTAACCCATTGAGGTGGCGTGGGCAATTGATAGACCACTACGATGTTCGTCTTGGCAGCTCGTACGGCCTTGTTTAAACTCCTCTACCCAATATTTTACAGTCGTAAACGAAGGAGTAGACTCCCCCCAAAATAGAATCTAGTTCGGCTTCAATATTAGATGAACTGAGACCTTTCAAAGGGAAATATTGAATTACATAACGGTGACAATTTTCCAAATGCTTACAAATTCACTGAGATCGTTTTCTTTTGATGGCTAAAATAAAAATACTAAACAACGTGGCGCCTTAAAACTTAAAATATATGTTTTATAAGGTTGCCACTTTGCATCAAAATAATTTTTTTCAAACTACTGGCACTATCTATATGTCAGTTCGGCTAGTTTTGGGACCGCCCTCGTATTTGTTCTCAGTTATTTCCTGTCAAGTGGTGAATGATTTCATATACCTCGACTCTGCCTACAGTAAATTTAATGGTGTCAGAGTATATGGATCTCTTATCAGTAACGAGGAGTACCTGTTTCGTGTGGATCATGGGCTACATAATCTGTGTTGCAGCACCTATCTAATCAAACTCATAAATCATATTGCGATTGCGCTGAGTCATGTTGTAAGGATGAATCAAAACGATTGACTGCTAAAAGTTTTCGGCAATAAATTCAGTGAATAACCCTAAATTGGGCAACTTTGTTGGATGGGTCAGTCAAAATCTGGTGAGGCAAATTTAAAAAAAAAAAAAAAATACGTTTAAGGCTAAAGCGCTTGAAATTGTTTTCTTTGTGCGGCTCATTATACAGGGTGGCGCAATAAAACGCGCATATTTAAAAAATAAATTAAAAAATAAATACAAAAGGTATGTTTAAAATAAATCTAAGGCATTGTAGAGTAATAAATGCAGTTTATTTTTTGAAAATAACATCATCTAATTGGCGACTCTCTCTACGACGGCACTCCTCTAACCAGAAACGAAAATTATTGAAAACTTTCTTCAGTAATACTGGTGTAATGGCTGCCATTTTACCACGGATATTCTTCTTGAGCTGAACGATGTTTCTTGGATTATTACTGTAGACTTTGTGTTTGAGGTATCCCCACAAAAAAAAAGTCAAGAGGCGTCAAGTCTGGACTACGTGGCGGCCATGGGATATCACCTCTTTTCGAAATCAGTCTGCCAGGGAACATCTGCTTCACCACCGCCATAGAGTCATTTGATGTGTGACAGGTAGCTCCATCTTGTTGGAACCAAGTTCTGGAATTCACTATTCTTGAACTTTTAATTTCTGGAGCCAAAAATCCGTCCAACATCTCAACATAGCGTTCCGTATTAACCGTGACGTTTTGGCCTCGCGCATTTTCGAAGAAAAAAGGACCAATTATTCCTCTGCCAGAGATTGCTGCCCATACTGTCACTTTAGGACTATGCAATAATATCTGGTGTTTGATTTTGGAATTTTCACTGTTCCCGTAATGACAATTTTGACGGTTTACGAACCCATTCATAAGGAAATGAGCCTCGGCAGAGAAAAGGATATTGTCAAAATTGGAAAATCGATTAAGCATTTCATTAGCAAATGCGAGCCTTGCTATGAAGTCAGACTCTTTCAATTCTTGTGTTAATTGCAGCTTATATGGATGCAGTTTAAGATCCAATGTTAAAATTCGTTGCAAACTTCGTTGCGATAATTGTAAGACAGACGATCTCTTGCGAGTTGACATTTGTGGATTTCCTCGTACTGACTCCATAACTCTCCCAACATTGTCTTCGGTCCTAGATGTTCTTGGGCTACCATTTGCTTGTGGTTTAAATGTTGAACCGGTCTCTTCAAAACGCTTTACCCATATTTTAATTAAATTAGCACTCGGAGCTTCACTAATTCACCGTAGTCCATATTCAGCACAATATAGTCGCCTAGTAGCAATATATGAACGAGAATTTTCGTAAAATGCGTGCACGCAAAATGCGCAACGCTTTCCGTCGAAGTGATTCATAGCGACTAAAAGTCCATGAGCCCGCCAACCCAACGATGTAGGCGCCCCCTCGCACGCGACTTTTCTACCCTGCAAAAAAAGATGATGCAATATGCACGTTCTATTGCGCCACCCTGTAGATACAAATTTCTATTCTAGTATGTAAACACAATAATTTGAAATTTTGTCGTTGTAAAAATGTCCTACTTTACATGAAAAACTGTTTTGAAATGTTGTGAACGAAAAGTATCAATTACTATAGCATTGTTTAGTAATTGTATCCTTAATTGAAGGAATGGCAATCAAAAGCTCATATTTGATTACATTTCAATAACACAAATATATATAAACTTCATATATACTTTGTAAAGTTTTAAATGGCATACCTGGCATGAAAATGTTTTGAAATTGAGTAAATATTTTAAGTGTTCGTGGTATATGATGTTTTCCGAAGTTTGAATGAAAACCCATATTGTATTGGAACTCAAACACTTTTGTACGTGAGTTTTTGTCAGTAACAGTACCTGACTTTGCGAACGTGCTTCACTTAAGTTCTGCAAATATTTACACTACCCTACACGGTTAACCCTTGTTTTGAGCATACAAAAAAAAAAAAAACAGACTTAACAACAAGTGAATTCTGTAGGCATTAGTGCTTCATGTATTTTATAGCCTAGCCGATTTTAAATAAAGTTAAATAACCTGCCACCATCTAACCCATTGGGAAGGAGCTGGAATGTGTGGGTGGAAGGAATCTAATAGCGTTTGTGTTCTCTGCCAAATGGAATGGATCAACTAAACCAACGCTAATGGCATTAAATTTATGAAATTTGTTGATTTTTCATTTAAATTTGATATTAATATTTTATGCAAGCCGCAAAATTCCAAATTGTTAAGTTATTAATATTTATCATTTTGTGGTTTTAGTCGTTCTTATTTGTGTGCGTGTGTGTGTGCGAATCAAAATATATTCACATAATATCACATTCGCTTCAGGCCAATAATGGATTATCCATTTTTCGGTTTCAAAAGTAAAGTTAGATAAAACACACATAAAGCTATAACATGATTTCGATGAAACTTTAATTTCATTATAATGCTTGGACCCAGTCATTATGTACGAAATAGAATGTCAATTAAAAAACCGCCTCGGGATTGGTCACAGTAGTGGATCCTTTTGAGGTTAACCCAGCGTCAGTTTCAGAAAAATACTGTTGAATGACACCTCCATAATAATGCGTATCAAACAGTCACTTTTTCCCCATGCAATGACATTTTCACAATCACTTCCGCGTCTCCGAACCCTATATTCGAAACTTGTGCTTCTTGACGTAAGAAATGAACTTCATCACTAAAGAAAATGTTGTTCTATTAAAAGCCCACGTTTGAATCACTACATTGTAATAAGTTTTAACTATTTTTTTTTATTTAATTTATTATATCATACAAATTCATACAAATTACGCCTCAACGGCGCAAGGCATTATAGGTGCTAGTTGGCAAAATAATTATATCAAAATTGTTTGTACAGGGTGGCGCAATAGAACGTGCATATTGCATCATCTTTTTTTGCGGGGTAGAAAAGGAGCGGGCGGGGGTCGCCTACATCGTTGGGTTGGTGGGTTCATGGAGTTTTAGTCGCTATGAATCACTTCGACGGGAAGCGTCGCGCATTTTACGAGAACTCTCGTTCATATATTGCTACTACACGACTATATTGTGCTGAATACTGTGCGAATTAGTGAAGCTCCGAGTACTAATTTAATTAAAATATGGGTAAAGCGTTTTGAAGAGACCGGTTCAACATTTAAACTACAAGCAAATAGTCGCCCTAGAACATCTAGGACCGCAGACAATGTTGAGAGAGTTATGGAGTCAGTACGAGGAAATCCACAAATTTCGACACGCAAGAGATCGTCTGCCTTACATTATCGCGACGAAGTTAGCAACGAATTTTAACATTGGATCTTAAACTGCATCCATATAAGCTGCAATTAACACAAGAATTGAAATAGTCTGACTTCATAGCAAGGCTCGCATTTGCTAATGAAATGCTTAATCGATTTTCCAATTTTGACAATATCCTTTTCTCTGACGAGACTCATTTCCTTATGAATGGGTTCGTAAACCGTCAAAACTGCCGTTACTGAAACAGTGAAAATCCCAAAATTATACACCAGAAACCATTGCATAGTCCTAAAGTGACAGTATGGGCAGCAATCTCTGGCAGAGGAATAATTGGCCGTTTTTCTTCGAAAATGCGCGGGGCCAAAACGTCACGGTTAACACGGAACGCTATGTTGAGATGTTGGACGGATTTTTGGCTCCAGAAATTAAAAGTTTAAGAATAGTGAATTCCAGAACTTGATTCCAACAAGATGACTCCATGGCGGTGGTGAAGCAGAAGTTCCCAGGCAGACTGATTTCGAAAAGAGGTGATATCACATGGCCCCCACGTAGTCCAGACTTGACGCCTCTTGACTTTTTTGTGTAAGGATACCTCAAACACAAAGTCTACAGTAATAATCCAAGAAACATCGTTCACCTCAAGGAAAATATCCGTGGTGAAATGGCAGACATTATACCAGTATTACTGAAGAAAGTTTTCAATAATTTTCGTTTGCGGTTAGAGGAGTGCCGTCGGATATAGGGTCGCCAATTAGATGATGTTATTTTTAAAAAAAAAAAAACTCCATTTATTACTCTGCAATGCCTTAGATTTATTTTAACCATACCTATTGTATTTAATTTTTTTCTATTTTTTTAATATGCACGTTCTATTGCGCCACCCTGTATAATAACAATAGTTTTAATACAAAGTACAAACACATTTATGAAAAATCTAATTTCTTGACATGTACTTCAATATTAGCTCAAAATTCATACCAGAAGCTCTTCGACATTTTGCAGAAAATACCCTTTCATTGATGATTTAAATAATGAGTGTTTCTAGTGATTTTAACTGTTGTGGTAAAATACAGGGTTGCCCATATTCGACGGA
>JAHXMU010000712.1:471204-482976 GCA_019455685.1 Philornis downsi | reverse complement strand
AACTCTCTCAACATTGTCTTCGGTCCTAGATGTTCTTGGGCGACCATTTGCTTGTGGTTTAAATGTTGAACCGGTCTCTTCAAAACGCTTTACCCATATTTTAATTAAATTAGCACTCGGAGCTTCACTAATTCGCGTAGTCCATATTCAGCACAATATAGTCGCCTAGTAGCAATATATGAACGAGAGTTCTCGTAAAATGCGCGCACGCAAAACGCGAGACGCTTCCCGTCGAAGTGATTCATAGCGACTAAAACTCCATGAGCCCGCCAACCCAACGATGTAGGCGCCCCCGCCCGCGCCTTTTCTACTCCGCAAAAAAAGATGATGCAATATGCACATTCTATTGCGCCACCCTGTGTTAAAATTTATACGAACTGCAAAATAAATGTAATAATGTGGTGAAACTTTAATGTTGATAATATTCATCACACAAGCCTGAGGCGTATTATATCAAACGAAAAAAAAATAAACGAAGTATCTTAGAAATTACAAATAGGTAGAAATTGCGAGCCCTGACCGTATTTGGTATAATGGAACTTTTTATCCTTTTATTAGCGTCCACTTAGTGTAAACTTATCTGTTGCTGTTTCAAAATCACATTAAGTTTTGATGTGAATGCAGTAGTCTGGCCATTCATCAATGCTTAGCAATTTGTTTCAGGAAATTATATTAATTAGTAATAATTATGGATCTCCTATACTGCTGACTCGATTGGTATAACATACGAGTATATGGAGGGTTTTGTAGAGAAAATTCTAGGGTTTCTGAAACGCCTTTATATACCCACCACCATGGAAAGAGGATATTCAAATTGTGTCATTTCGTTTGTAACAACTACAAAGAATATTCATTAGGGCGGATCGGTCACCATACAGAAAAAATTGTGTAGCCATTCAGCATATGTAAATAAAAATCAAGCGAAGGCGACAACAAAAAAATTTGACTTTAGGAGGGTTGAATAAATGACTAAAGGCCGGAATGTAGCTCCTATCAAATCATGAACAAGGATGTGCGAAACATTTCAATCATACTTCAATTGGCAATGCTTTGCACAAAAAAATCAAAAAGGGCGGTATTTGGGGGCATGGCAAAAAAATAGTTTTTGGGATTTTTGAAATTGTCTTTAATTGTAATGGATTGATTGGCGTAACTTGTTTTTCGCTCCACCCTAATGTTCACCTCTTCGTCGGCCTATCTGCTAAAAGAATGCTAGAAGCCGCATAGGCTGTGTTAGATGGCTGAAATTTGGAATAAAAATATCTTGTACTTATAGGCAGGTGTGCACAAAAATGCCCCATTGTCATACACAAAAGTGGCTCAAAGTTGGATAAAATCGGTCCAGAGGGGAGACGTTGACCGTAAAAAGGCTGAGTTCACCTTTAGAAAAATGTAAACTCTTATTGTATCCAACAATTTTACCATCTATTTGTTAAATAAAAAAAAAAAAATTTTTGAATAGATACGAAAAAGGGTCACACCAACTCATACATATACCCTATATAATACTTACTGCTTACCTACCGCTTACCTACTGCTTACTTTAACGCTTACCTACCGCTTACTTACTGCTTTCTTGCTGCTTCCTTGCTGCTTACTTACTGCTAACTTACTGCTTACATGTCTGCTTCCGTGCTGCTTACTTACCTGCTTACTTTACTGCTTACTTTGTTTTTTCCTCACTGCTGACTTACTGCTTACTTACCGCCTACCTACCGCTTACCTACTGCTTACTTTACCGTTTACCTACAGCTTACTTACTGCTTGCTTTGCTGCTTTCTTACTGCTTACCTACTGCTTACTTTGCTGCTTTCGTACTGCTTACTTACAGCTTACTTTACGGTTTACCTATTGCTTACTTTATTGCTTACTTTGATGCTTACTTTACTGCTTACCTGCTAATTACTTACTGCTTACTTTGCTGCTTCCTTACTGCTTACCAACTGCTTACTTTACCGCTTACCTACCACTTACTTACTGATTACTTACTGCTTACTTTACTGCTTGCCTACTGCTTCCTTACTGCTTAATTACTGCTTACGTTGCTGCTTACTTAATGCTTACCTACTGCTGAACTTTCAATCGAGCAAAATTTTGTTCAGCAATAAAGCTAATTTCTCACTCGGTGATTACGTCAATACGCAAAATTGTCGCACACGAGATTCGGAGAGTCCAGAAGTGATTGTGGACAAGAAATTACATTCGGAAAAAGTGACTGTTTGGTGCGAATTATGGTCTGGAGGTGTTATTGGTCCGTATTTTTTAAAAATGTCGCTAGAGGAACCTCAAAAAGATCCACTGCTGCAACCAATCCAGAGGCAGGCAGTCATTTATTTTCTAATAACAGCAAGGTTCAAACATTATAATGAACTACACATTTTTATCGAAATCATAGCTTTATGTGGGTTTTATTTAACTTTATTTTTGAAACCGAAAAATGGTCCGTCCTGATTGAGAAAAATGTTTTTTGAAAAATACTCTAAACTACAAATTTTTATTGGAAAAATAGGATGTCACTATGTATTTTCAATACTCCTACTTATGGCTATGGGCCAGTACAACGTCCTTTCATATATCGCAAGTTGCAAAAATGGGTGAAATCAATAGTTTTAGTTATTCGTTAATTTAAAGAAATATATGATAACATTTGATTTTGATGAGAAGTGGGAAAAGACAGGTCAAAAACTTTTTAAGAAGTGTCCTGACTATGGGCATATTGAAACAGGCTAAAAAGATATATTATGTAACGTATGTCACGATGACGTTTCTGAAACATCTGGCGATTAGCTCGAATACCGTCTGCGACAAAGTGCTCCAGTAGAAAATCATATATATGTCTACTAAAGACAACTTTGAAAAACTGGTCTGAGAATTTTTATATATTTTTTATTATTTATTCATTAGGAAGAAACAATGTTCAGTACTAGTTTATTATTGATGCGGAAAGGAAGCTATCTAATTTACATGAATTTTTAAGTCGTCAACTGGTCGACTGTGACGCGTTGGTCAGTACAAATGATTATCGCGCATATGATTGCTTCTTGCAGCGATTCAAATATTTCCCTTTCCTTGATCGGCGGTTATGTTGATGTGTTGACGAGTACCATAAGTAGTATAAATTGAATGCCTTTAAGTCTGAATGTGCAATTCCTTTTATATAATAGTCATGGGTTCCAAGGGAATTTGGCTTCAAAAGGTCACCCGAAACGCCTTAAGGTCGGCTTGGATTTCATTCGAAAATTATGACTTCCCACTTGAAAATTAATGTATATCAATGTATAATTTCTAGGAAGATACCGTCTTTGACCAATACGATTATCACTCGCTTGTTTAAGGCACAGTTTGTCAACGTAAGCCATCAAAATTACTCACAAAGCTATAGATCTTTTTGGCCCATAAGGGCGATCTGTTCCCATCAGTGATATTACTAAGGCAACAAAGTTGGTCAGTTATCTCCAACCTAGTACTTGTGCTGAATTGTAAAATTGAAACATTTGGAAAAAGTTTTTGTTAAATCATAACCACAGGCAACTTAAGTTTGAAATAAGGCACAATTGGTCTGTTTGAAAAAACTTTACAATACACAAGTTTTGAACTCGACTCGAGAAAACTCGACTTTTTCAGAATTTATTCAGGAATTTTACTGTTTGTAAATTACTAATAAATAGATGCAATAATAGATGCAGAAAACAACCATCTTTAAAGTAGCGCCGTAATTATGGATACGGTTATTGAAAAATAAGAATTTTGTAAAACTGAGCTGCGTTGTTATGAATGAGAAAATGTCAATTTTGCCATGCCCAAATTTTAGTCTGTTGCGAAGAACGTTTAAGCTAAATTTTTTTTTATATAGGGTGGCGCATAAGTAACGTTAACGGCGACTATATTGAATGCGTTCTTGTGCATCATTTGGTTTTAACTCGTGAAACAATTGCATCTTATATGGAAAAAGATGTAACATATGTAAAATTCTTTGCAAAGACCGTCTAGACAGCTCTAACTGCTGAGAACGTCGCCTGGTAGAAGTTTCGGGGTTTTCCTCAATACTTGCTTGCACTCGAGCAATGGCCACTTCATTTCGAACTGCACGAGGTCTTCCACCACGCGGAAGATCACAGACAGCCCCTTGTTGGTCAAAACGCTGAACCAATCGGAGCGCCAATTGTTGGAGCGCTAGGAGCATTTCGGACATGAAAGAAATTTCGATATGATCTGAATAATGGAATGCTGACTTTCAAATTAAAATTGAACAGCTTTGGTTCTTTGTTCTATGCTGAGCCTTTCCATCAGAAAGTTCCCAAGTATTATTTAGTTAATTTTGTAAAGAGACGAAAAAAAGGACTTAAAAAATGTATTCACTGATCAAATCTTTAAGTTATTTATACGCCACCCTATATAATTGAATTGGCGCGCAACACATAGTTGGAAAATGTTTAGGCAATGCCGTAAGATCGAATCTATATTCACAAATCCCGAAAATATTTTTAGGCATCGACGTATTTTATAAAATTGATGTGTAAAATTTAAATTTACTGCAATTCTCTTAGTTGCCACTTTCCCAGCCATTGCGCCACACTTAAGGCGCATGCAACAGTTGATGATGTAAATTACATTTCAATTTAATAGTCTTTGATGGAAAATGTTAATGCAGAACATACATGAGTTGTATGCATTTCCGGTTCATTCTGTGTTTCCATTTTTTTTTTTTTTGCTCTTTAACATTAGCAACAAGTGTTTGCTGTTGCATGCCATGCCTGGTTGCATCTGTGGCTCACACCGCTACACTCACGCATGTTTCCCACGTAAATGCGAAGGCCATACATATACATATATGTATATGTATGCACATTAGATAGAGTGGCTCTTATATTTTGAATCAAGAAAGTTTGGCTCCCACTATCGGGTAGATATCTATAGTTGACATGAGCATATATGAAAAGTCGATTTTTCGACTTTTCGACACTTAATTTTCATTTCATTTTCAATGAAATTTTTAGTTCAAATTAAAACCTACCACATGTCACTTCTAGATGTTATTAACAGGACTGGATGTGGGAGCAAAACATTTCTATATATATTGAAACCCTCCATACCTATAAGGGCCACCTTAACATGCCTTTATACATATACGTATGTTCAGATATCTGTTGATTGAAAATATCGTTGTTGCATATTCGAAAATACGAGAATGTTGATGTGAATTCATATGGATCTAGTAAAATTTTCATAGTTATTCGCGCCATTATGGCGTAAAATACAAGTAACACACTTACATATTCCTGCATACGAGTATGTATGCCCATACTTTGACATAAAACAAATGTGTTATTTTTCCATACATTTTTAAACAGCTAAGTGACAAGTGCAGTCAGTCATTTACTCATAGCCATAGAGTTTTCTGTTAAGGTCACCAATTTGTTAGTCAAGCGAATAAGCAAACAAGAGTACTGTTTGCAAAGAATATGAAATAGAATGAGTTGCTAAAGTTCCATTTTAGATGACATTCATTTCTTGGCTAACCGAACGTAGAATAGGCTAACCGAACGTAGAGCGATGGTTAGTGTAAGCATCCATCGTTCGCAAGATCGCGGGTTCGATCCCGCATACAGCAATGCTATTCAAGCGGTGACGTTCGGAATCATCGTTAAACTGTAGGTCCCTTTGAGTGAATCTAAAAATAGAATGCGTGTAAGCTCACTGAATGTGAGAAGTTTTCCCGTGTGTCATTCATGAGAAGCAAGGGATTTCTTTCTTTCCTTGCAGGCAATTCTTATAGATGCAGTGCCCATCACTGTTTGTTTGACTCGTAGTTTTCTAGTTCAATTCAGTATACTGGTTTTCAGTTCTTGCTTTGCCGGTGGACTGTCGGAAATAAAAATATTGCTGGGAAATAAATCTTATTTGCTATTAGAACCAAGGTCATCACTGATAGGTGCTACATCAGACCCGGGATATATACTGCGCAGGTCATAATATTCGAATCTACGGCTTACTGTCCCCTCAGATTTTGCAGCCATTTTCACACCATTAAAAAATAGTTTTAATTAATAATCAGAATTTCCGATTTCTTATTTCCACAACTAAATACTAACTTATGTTTTCACTTCTTCAGCTATTATATTCCAACTACTAATATTTACACTTCAACATGAATTTCTTGATGAGCTTTTCGTATCCGTCCATTGCAAATTCCATCACTCATTTCTATAGACCACTTCCATAAAAATTCAGCCCAACGATAGAACTTTTATAAGACAGATTTAATTGTTGCTTATTCGATAATGTAGCCGCCCAAAATATATCGTAAAATTTTCGATAACTGAAATACCCATCCTAATTTCGTATTCGCCTGGTATCTCTGATATTATTTTGTTGAAAATTCTTGGCTGCATCACGTAACTCACACTTCAAATCAAACGTTAATAGTTTTTTTTTAATATACCTATAGGTTACAGATTGTTCTAACGACAGCTACAACCTGTCATATGTCCGCTTTATGTCGCTTTCTCTTTACCAATATTTCGAAGAAAACTTCACTTGTTCTTATGAGTTCGAACCAAAGACTTTATATTTGTAAACTTCCATTCATATTGTCCAAGTTCTAATAAAGAAATTCCAATAAAGAAATTCATAAATTATAAATTATTCTAAGTTTTAGTTTCATTCTTCTCTATCTTTCCATAAGGCTGATATTATACTAACTTTTCACGTTGAAACCATTTGAAATGGACCATTGAAAATGGTCGTGAAACTTGAAGTTAAATATTTTCACCAGAAAAATACTACATACGAGTATATATTGTTTGACGAGTAAAATTTTCTTATGTGGCAACGCCAACCATCTTTTTCTCCTTGAGAAAAACATAGCCCAGTTTTATTCGGTGAACATTTTGTGAGAAATATTTCATGTTTCCTCGTAGTATTTCTGGCTCATGCAATTGTACGATGGCGAACGCAAAACTAGCCGACCTAACAAAGAAGACACAAAAAAGTTGGGAAAAAATCTCTTTATTTTTCAACATAATCTCTTTTTAGCTCGATACAGATTTTCCAGATATATTCAATAGCTTTCGTACTCTGTTTATAGTAAGAACTGTCTAACTCCTTAAAATAGCCATGAACGGCAGACTCCATCTCTTCATTGTTGGCAAATCTTTTATCACCGTGTCATTTTTTCAAGTTTGGAAATAGAAAATTGTGCAAAGGAGCTGTTGTGTAATGAAGCATTTCGAACTTTAATTCATTCATTTTAGCCATCGGAGTAGTGGATGTGTGAACTGGAGCATTGTCTTGATGAAACAACATTTTATTTTTCGCCAAATGCGGTCTTTTTCCAAAATTTAATTACCTAAACGCTGCAATAAATCAGCATAATATTCGTTATTGATGGTTTTGTCCATTCTGAAGGTAATCAATAAAAATAATCCCATGTCTGCAGATGGAACCGTCTTCGTTTTCTTTGGTCACAATTCTTTAATTCCAGTCCATAGCTTTGACTGTTCCCTTCTCTTAAGTGTGAATAAGTGGACTCATGTCGCATCCATGGTTATAAATCGACTCAAAAATTCGACTTTATTGTGGTAAAACATCGCCAAACATTCTACTATTCTGCCTTCACGTTACCGTTTTTGCTCTATTGAAAGCAAGCGCGGCACCCGTCTTCGGTAAATATACGATGTACTCGTATAGCACTTTTTGAAATGCCTATCATTTCGGCTAGCTCACGCACTTTCAGGCGACAATCATCCAATACCATTTTGTGGATTTTCTTAGCCGTGCCTGACGTGGACACCTCAATTGATGGAATACTACGGTGTTCGTCTTGGCAGCTCGTACAGTCTCGTTTAAACAATGCTACCCAACATTTTACAATCGTAAACGAAGGAGCAGACTCCCCCAGAGTTGAAGCTAGCTCGGCTTTAATGTTGGTTGCACTGTGACCTTTCAAAGGGAAATATTGAATTACGAGGCATTTGTATTTTTTTTGTTAAGTTGGTACACATGTCTGTTGTATATATTGACAATATCAGCCATTTTGGATTGTCAGTTTATTTTTGACAGATAAAAAAAATTCGAAAAAACCATTCGAAAAAATTATCGATCAAAGAAACTGTATTAAATTTTGTGTAAAAAATGAAATTAAATGTGCAAGGACATTTGAAATGTTGACTGTGGCGCTTCGCGAGTCTACTATGAGCGGAACACAAGTTCAATTGTGGTATAACCGGTTGAAGGAAGGCCGAGAAGATGTCAATGACGATGCTCGTTCTAGTCGCCCGAGCACGTCAAGTTCGGCCAAATGTGAAAGTTTTGCTCACTGTTTTCTTCAATTGCAATGGAGTGGTGTACCATGAATAATTGCCACAAGGTCGTACGGTCAATAAGGAATACTACCTAAAAGTTATGCGCCGTTTGCGCGAAGCAATTCGTCAGAAACGCACAGAATTGCGGAAAAACCAATCATGGATTTTGCACCATGATAACACACCAGCTCACTCATCGATGCTTGTGCGTGAGTGTTTGGCCAAAAACAAAACCGCAAGCATACCTCAACCACCGTATTCACCGGGGTTGGCCCCCGCTGACTTTTTCCTCTTTCCAAACCTGAAGACACCGATAAAGGAAAGCGTTTTGCTACGATTAAGGAGGTAAAAGAAAAATCGAAACAGAAGCTGTTGGCGATATCAAAAAGCGCGTTTTAGAAGTGTTTCGAGGATTAGAAAAAACGCTGGCACAAGTGTATTATATCTGAGGGGGACTACTTTAAAGGAAATGAAATAGAAATTGATGAATAAATAAATGCTTTTTGAAAAAGATTGAAAATAACGGTTATTTGTTGATCACACCTCGTACATAACGATGACCAATTTTGTCCATGTTTACAAATCTACTGAGATTGTTTACTTTTGATGATTTGAATAAAAACACTAAACAACGTGGCTCCTTGAAACTTAAAACATGTGTTTTATAAGGTTGCCGTTGTTCACGTCGGATAGTTTTGGGACCGTCACGGAAACTAATTTTACCATTGTCCTTGACATTTCCATTTACAATTTCATACCTTATCAATCGATTACTTCACATTATTGATTTTAAGCCTTCCTAACAGCGACCTCTTTCCTTACATTTTCATGTGAGTGACATCAATGATGAAACCCGTCACCCTTTCCACCTCCCACAATGACCAACCACCAGAACATGCCGCACACATTGACGTGGAACAAGAAGTGATACTGGCAACTCGAGTTTCAATTGAAATACTGAGTTTATTGTTAGCAAAAAAAAAAAAAAATGCTTTCATTTATCACGTAAATTATCGTAGATGGAAACATTTTACCACTCGTGCAATTCGTGCACATCGTCGATATGTTTTTGTAGCAGAAAATGCAAAAAGCGACGTGTAGAACGTAAAAAAATGATGTGGCATAAAAAGTACGCAAGAGGCAAGAGTGAACACAAATTTATGACAATTTTATTTATATTATTGATGATATCCTTGTTGCTTTTCCACGAAATGAAGTGCATAAGAGTGTTTGCGTGTGTGTATCGTTAAAGACTTACTATTACATGTGTAACGAACATTCGCAGAGGCGGTGTAATTTGCTTTATTGATTTCACATATGAACTTTAATTTTGTATCAGGTTTCCCATATGAGCTGCGTTGAGGAATCGTTAAGCGGTCTCAATTGTTCACTGTTGAATGTAAAAAGTTTGTTGGCTCAATTGAACGCTCACATGTGGGTTTGAGATGCATTGTGGCTGTGGAGCATGGTAGTCAACACAAAAAAAAGCTAATTGTAATAGAATTTTACAAGTCTAGCAGTCGGACTATAAACTGCTAAAGACTAAGTGCCTTCTGATTGCTCGATACTCAACGATATTAAATGAAACATACGAAAATCATTCAAATCTAACTCTTTTATTATATATTTCTACGAAAAGCAAAACTTTTCATGGTCACTACCATTTTTCGTGAACGCTGGATCATAATGAACAACAATGTATAGATTTTAGTGTGAATTGGGAATCAGCGACTGACATTTTTGTCCACAACTGCATGCAAGTCGCGTAAACTTCTCAGTGCGTTGCTGGCACTTTTTATAATTTGTTGCTCATTGCGGTTAGAAAGTATTTTTTATCATTCCCGAGTGCTTATTAGATCCATAAGCGTCAGGATCTCGTAAAAAGTTTTGAAGTTTTTGACTATCGCTCTTGTCCAATTTGCGCCCAATTTCTCTTTTACTGCATCCTTCATCCTTGTAAGCGATCATTTTACCTATTTTGTGTACTGTTAAAATTTTTTTCTCACGGCTTGTCTTCTTTATAACTGAATTTTAAAACTACTTCACAAAAAAAATATTAACCTTATCGTTTGCACCTTTAAAAACGTATTAATTGAACTTGGCATTATAATTGTGAAACACGCTAAAAACAGAATTATCGCAAGAACAAAAGTGCAGTTGTCTGCACAAATCCCAAAGTTTGTGGGCATGGTTGTTTCGTCCAAACAAGCATTTTGATAGAACATCATAATAACAAAAAATATACCGTTACATAAATAAAGCAAATTTATGGGTGGTCTTATAAATATGAAACGCATCTTATTATTTTAACATTACATTGTTAATTAAACTTAAAGTTTTATTTATTATACTCGTATATATAATATAACAACAATAAAATGCATACTTAAAGAGTTTAAGATTTATTATTTATGTATATTTTTTTAAATTGAAAACTATTTTTTTACTAAATACATTTAGGGGTTTTATTCCATCCACCGGGAGAATGCAAATAGATATAGCTTAATATTTTAACAAAATACAAAATGGATCATTTTGATCCGTCTCTTCTGGTAGTTTCCAAATTTTTAGATTTCTCGACATTCTGTCTTTCCTCTGTAATGAGAAATTACGTAGCAGCTTTATAGACCATGATATGATATTAAAATTTCTATCCCTTAAAAACATCCTATCTGTACTTTCCATACAAGTGACTGAATTAATTCATATATTATCAGATTTGTATTTTTTTCCAATTGCATTAAATTTACCCCAACTTGGTACTATATATCAGAACCGAGAATGAAAAAAGACTCCATTGCAACATCCCTTCAGAAATCCCACCACATTAAATTGACTGATTTACAGAATAAAGATTTACTTCTAATAATGTTTGACTGACACTTTTTGGTACTTCCCTTGCAAATTAATTGCCTAAAAATTCAAATTTCCTTTATGAGTATTTCTATTACATCTCCTCCTTTGATACAACAAAAATATAACACCAACAAATGAACATTTAAAGTAACAGGTATTTTTTGACCAAACATTTTTTTTTTGTTTTTTTAAGTCGATTAAAAGATTTCCGCATGTCTAGCTGTTTTAGCAGACATGATAGCTGCCATATATCTTTGTGGAACTTCATAAAACTTGTCCCAGGTTAATATGTTGTGGCCGCTGATTGTAAATTGGGTTTATCGGTCCGACCCTCCTGATACCTCCCATAACAATTTATAGATTTTCTCAAACTTAATTTGAAAAAAAAACGACCGAATAACTACGCCATTCTGGCAGCTTTCATACAAAGGATTAATTTAATCCAATTATTATTAGGGTCATGCTTTTAATTCATCTGCATTACTTTCAGTTGAATTTCATACAAGTTTAGGCGTTTTTATGACCCTTCAAGGACCTCGCATAGAACTTTTTCTCTGTAGCTCCTAATTCATAGACTGCAGCAATCTTAGTGTATAAGTTAACACAACTAATG
>JAHXMU010000712.1:441999-471194 GCA_019455685.1 Philornis downsi | reverse complement strand
AAAAACATTGGATAAAATAATAAGTATATTTAGTTAAGATAAGCAAAAAAATAAAAAAAAATCAAGTTTTTCTTACTAAATTAGCTGAGTTTCGTTAAAGCCAGTATATTCACTTTTATTTTCAATTATTTTGGTGACTCTTTTTGGCATACTGGCAATAAGCCTCCTACAGGTTTCTACTGGTATTTCATACCAAGTTTTTTGAACAAAATTCCATAACTGGTCCTTACTTTTAAGACCTCCTTTCCAATTCCTTTTTTCAAATCTCCCCAAAGATTTTCGATTGGATTTAAGTCCGGAGAAGAACAACATTATACAACATACTTTCCATAGCATAGTTCAACATCGTATTTTTCACGATATTTTTGTAGTGGAATCTGGTAATAGTGTCGGAAATTCGATGTTTCGGACCGACACCATACCACGAGAAACAATGCCAGACCATAATATTGCCGTCCCGTGCTTGACCGTCTTCTTTGTAAAGCGAACATGGAATTCCTTACCCTTAGGGCGTCGAACATTCCGGGCACAATCGTTTCTAATTACATAAATTTTTGTTTCATCGCTCCACAAAATGTTTCGCCATTTTTTTTCACCGTCTTCTGCAGATCGATTGGAATGACTTCTTGCAAACGCCAATCTAGCCTTTAAATTTTTTTTGTCTAAGCAAAGGAACTCTTCTGGCTATCAGCTTTGGTAAATGTGTTTCTTGTAGTCTAAGACGAACCGTTCGCGATAAAATTACATTTCCAATTTTTGCTGAAATCGCTCTTAAAGACACAAACTGGTCCTTCTTCGCAAGTGTTACAAAATGGATATCTGTTGTTTTTGAAGTTTTTGTGGGTCTCTCGCGAGTTTCGCGAAAGCGTTTAAAGCTTTATAGACTTCAAAGCATTTTGTACAAAAAATAGTGACCGATTCATAGTTTGTGCTATAGAACGAAGACTTTGGCCACTTTCTCTTAGTCTTTTTCGGCCCATTGCTGATTTTTTACTGTATATTTTGTTACAAATAAAGATAAACAACAGTAATATAACTAGCCTTTCCAAAAAGACTACAGCAGACAGCGATAATATTCACGAATTGACCAATGCATTTATTATTTTTACCAAGTACTGAAATCACGCCTGAACAAAACTAACTCACAATGAAAACAACGCGGAAGCCCCTGTTTTGCTTTTGCTTTTAAAGGCTTTACTATATTAAAGTTATTTAAATACAAAAGAATTGCCATGTTTACTTTCCATCAAAGTAACTAAAATTAAACATAAAGCAAAAATAAGCAGGTATACTTATTTTTCGGCCATACGTTAATATATTCTGAGCTTCATATCTTTCAAGCAGTTGCACTGAATTCAGACAAATGTATCACATATCATGCGTTCTTGTACCTTCCTTACACATTGACAGATTGATAAAAAATAAACTCTTTCCCCTCTTTCTCAACCAATTTAAACTTTTGTTAATATCATTAAAATGTAAAACATGTATCTTTCTTACATGTTTCATATAAATTATCTAATTTAATCCGTATATTCCTAGATTCATATCTTTCATGCAATTGTACCAAAATCAGTATAATTTAGTAAGCATCAAGACTTTCATTAAACTTAATTAAATAATTGAAAATCGTCTGGACTGATTGAAATTTCCATTTATAGCAGAATTTGCGAAGACTCACGAAATAGGCATCAGCTTCCGCAATACTCTCACCACTTGGTCCAATTTTTTTTTTTACATAAAGCATCTTTTTGACATGTTCGGGCAAATAATAATCGCAGAGGGCCAAATCTGGAGAATGGGGTGGATGGTGCAGCATTTCGCTTTTCAATTTGTGCAATTTTGTCACTGCAATCAATCATTGTTGTGACACTATGTTTTCTTTGTCTTGGAAAGATAATCTTTTTCTTCACCACTTCAGGAAGTCTTTTTCTTGATTTCTTCCTGCAAAAAAAGAGTGCAATAAAATATTCTCTGTTCTTCGTTTTCAATAAATGTCCGGAGGTCCTTTTTTGGATCTGGAGAATGGGGCGGATGGTGCAGCAATTCGCTTTTCAAATTGTGAAATTTTGCTACTGCATTCATCGATTTGCGAGACTTCGCTTTGTCTTGGTGAAAGATAACATTTTCTTAATCATTCGAAGAAGTTTTTTTTTTTTTTTGGTTTGTTCTAGTGAGTAGTGCCACATAATATTTTCTTTTCTTCTTTTCGACTAATTGTCGGATAATCTGGCAGGAATAGTTACAATGCCTAAGATGAATAAGTAAAGGCAACATTGAAAAAAAAGAACTTTATCCGCATACAAAATTTTGTGGATAAGATATGTTGAAATCACAATTTAAAGAAAGTAATTTACGAAGATTTCAGACTACTGTAGTCATTGCGTGAATAATGAAAAATAATTGCTTTAGAGTTAAGGCAAAGGCATGTCATTATCAACGATAACAACAACGTTGGAGCGATCTTGTGAAAGGAATATTTTAATATGAAATGATAACTGATAACATTTTTTTTCGTTAACGTTATTATTTCCTGTATTTGTTCACAATTGTTTACATTTTTTTTTTGTTTCCTGTAAAAGTTGAATATTCTTACGAAGCTACGAGAGCGTTTCCAAAACTAGTCGACCTAACAGAGAAAACACAAAAAAATTGGGAAAAATCTTCTTTTGTTTTCAACATAATCTCCTTTTAGCTTGATACACTTTTTCCAGCAATATTCAGTAGCTTCTATACTCTGTTTATAGTAAGAAATGTCACACTCCTTAAAATAGCCATCAACCGCAGAATATACCTCTTCATTGTAGGCAAATTTTTTATCATCGCGCCATTTTTTCAAGTTTGGAAATAAAAAATAGTCTAGGAGAGCTAAATCTGGTAATTCGAACTTTAATTCATTAATTTTGGCCATCGCAATAGTGGATGTGTGAAATGGAGCGTTGTCTTGATGTAACAACTCTTTCGTTTTCGTCGCCCTTTTTTCATAATTTCATAATCTAAACTAAAAATTAGCATAACATTTGCCATTGATGGGTTTTCTTCTTTAAAGATAATTAATGAAAATAATCCCATGCGCATCCCAAAAACCAGGCGCCATGCATGACCTTGTCTGCAGAAGGAACCGTGTTCGCCTTTTTTAGACACGATTCTTGTGAAGTGGTGGAACCAGGGCTCATCCATCGTTATTAATAGACGCTAAAATTCGCCTTTATTGCGGTGAAACACGGCCAAACACTCTACTCAAACGTCTTCACGATGCTCTAGTGAAAGCAAGCGCGGCACCCACAGCTTTATCATCTTCAAAGCTTCGGTCAATATACTATGTAAGTATAGAACTTTTTGAAATGGCTATCATCTCAGCTAGCTCACGACGATCATCCAATATCTATTTGAGGATATTCTTAACCGTGTCTGGCGTAAGCATCTACATATATATTCGCCGACCACTACGATGTTCGTTTAAACTCCGCTACCCAATATTTTACAGTCGTAAACGAAGGAGCAGTCTCCCCCAGAGTAAAACCTAGCTCGGCTTTAATATTGGTTGGACGGTTTTTTTTCATTTTTACAAATTCACAGAGTTCGTTTACTTTTGATGGTTCAAGTATAGGTATAAACACTAAACAACGTCATATGTTTTATAATGTTGCCATTTTTCACCAAAATAATTTTTTTTAACTACTGGCACCATCTATACGTCAGCTTTGGCACCGCGCTCGTAATTAAAAAGTACACATCGAACGATGGAGTTTGGATAGTTAAAAATTAAAGTTAAAGTTAATCCCACACTGGCCTTACTCTGAGGGAAATAAGTGAGGTTTCAGCTATTGCCAAAATAGTATTCAAATACTTGACTTTTGCAAAAAACCTTTTTTCGAATTATTCAAAAAATCACTTTTTCCAAAAATTCGGTTTTCAACAAAAAAAAAAAAAAAAAAATGTTAAAACCGTTTTAACGATTTTTTTTTTCAAGGAGTAAAGTTAGAACGAAGAACCTTAACGTATTTCTTAAGAAAATATACATTCTGATAAAAATGAACAATTAACAATACTTCAACCCTCGCACAGTAATAAAAGTCATCTTCAAGCAATCCCAGACAGATGAAGAAGAATCCGACAAAGTTTCTTCTCAATGAGATGTGCAATATATGATCTTATACTTACCAACACATTCACATTTATTTGTGTCGATGAATAAGAAATTCAATTCCAAAACTGGGTTAGAATGCAACCAAAGGATCCAAGTAGTGCTTACAATGAAGTCGTTTTTGAAGAAGTTTTTGAAGACTTGTGAAAGGCAATGATATTACTCAATTTGGATTCTCAGAATCTGACCAATATTTTAACAGTGAAATGTCAAAGAGACTATAAGTGTTGTATGTGACTTCTTGAATGTTGCGTTTTTCTTTTAAATATTATAATATTTTTGCTGTTGGCTGTAGGTCATAGAATATTGTTTAAAAAATTTTTATGATAATAATATGTTATAATAATATCAAAGATAGTTCTTAAATTATTACTTTTTTTTTTTTTTTTGTTTTTTTTTATTTGTACTATCAGCTTTACAATTTTAAAATTAGTTTTAAGATTTACATAGCTTGAGTATCTACTAAAAGTATTGCAACAATTGAAGTCTTATTTTGTTAGGTTATATGTCGTTAATTAGTTATATCACATTTTTAGGCAAAAAAGATAGTAAAAAGACCTATTCTAAGTGTAAAGAAATAATGTAATGAGCAGCTTCTGTCATCTTCATACCGAAGATTTGGAAGATGGTCATATCTATAAATTTCTTATTAAATCATAATTGGAGTATCTGTTTCGATCTTCAAAGCTTTTATTTAGATTATATGCTACCTTATTAAAAAAGTCTTCGTTGTATTTTCTATGCAGCTGGAATGTAGAGTATCGTATTGGTAAATTGTTAATAATTTTGAGATTTTTGTTTTGGATTATTTGAAGTTTTTTCCGGTATGTTTTGGCAGCTGTCATATACCAGACTTGGCACCCGTATGTCATAATTGGTCTTATACACATTTTGTATAATAGTATTTTGTTTTTGACGTTCAGCTTTGATTTCCTGTTTAGCAGAGGATAAAGTGCTCTTCCGCATCGTATAGCTTTTTCGCATGTTTTGAAGATGTGTTCCTTAAAAGTAAATTTTTTATCAAGTATTATACCCAGGTATTTGATACTGTTTTTAAGTGGAATTTCTGTCCCTTTTATGTTAAGATTTATAGTCGGATTTCTCTTTGTCGATTTATTAAAAGGGGAAATGATAGCTTGTGTTTTGCCCTCATTAATTTTTATTTTCCATTTTGAGAAATACTTATCCGCATGTATGAGGGACTTTTTCATTTTTTTGATTACTGCATTTGATAGCTTTTCACTTGTTATAATAGCAGTATCATCAGCGTATTGTGCCGTGTTGTTGTCTTTCATGCCTTTGAAATCTGATGTAAACAAGGAGTATAATGTAGGAGACAGAATAGATCCTTGAGGTACCCCAGCAGGGATTTTCCTTTCCGTGGATTTGCCATTATTGGCGATAACCGTCATTGTCCTGTTTGTCAAGAAACTTTTTACAAGTCTTTGTAGGTAAATAGGAAATTCCATCGTATTTAATTTGTAGACTAGACCGTCATGCCATACTGTGTCAAAAGCTTTTTCTACATCCATGACCACAATTCCAGTGCTTCTTCTGTTTCGTTTATTATTTTCGATAAGATTAGTGATTCTTTTAACTTGATGTGTAGTTGAGTGCTCTTTTCTAAATCCAAATTGTTCCTTCTTCACTAAATTGTTTGCTTCTGCGAATTCTTCTATCCTTTGTAAAATGACTTTTTCGAAGATTTTATCCAGGCAGGTTAGCATACTGATCGGTCGGTAGCTTTTGGGTGATTTTATTTCTTTCCCTGGTTTTAAAACGGGTATTACAATTGCCTTTTTAAACTGTACTTCAAGGTATTCAAAATAATGAAATTTTTGCAGTTACTATAAAATGTTATTATTTTTAAGCGGTTATATTAATTGCATCTTAAGTACAAGTATTTTCGATATGAAAATAGTTTTTGAGGCAATACTAGTTTTTGATATGTCTAGTAAATATATTATAGGTGAATATCGATTAAGAAATCTCAATGCAAAATTCTGCTAAAAAACTGTGCGAAATCTAAAATGGCCGGCCAACTTAGAAATTCGGTCCTTTATGCCAATTTCGATACCACCTTTCTTCATACCAACAACATCAATGTATGAAATTACAACCACGTCATGACAGTCAATATCAGAATTCGGTTTCGAAAAAAAATTCCAACAAATATTTTTGTGTATGCCTATATAAAGGGTGATTTTTTAATCGTAGTTTTTTCAGTAGTCGAATAAAACACTCAAATTTGCATCATATATTAAAACTTTGTATTGGAATCGATAAATTGGTATTTGCCATTAAATTTTTAAAGATAATTTCATGTAAATGTTGTCCGCTGCTCTGTCTCAAAATGTCCATTCGGAAGGACATTTTTTCATGAGCAGTGTGGCATATTGCATCGTCCTGATGAAGCCACATGTCAACTAAGTTCAACTTAACCAATTGGGGCAAAAAAAAAAATCGCGTATATGGCTCGATGTCATTCGCTGTTGATGGTAACGTTTCTTCCACGGTGGTCTTTGAAGAAAAATGGACCGATGGTGGCACCAGCCCACAAACCACACCAGACTGTCGTTGTTTCGCGATGCATCGGTAATTCATGCATGGCATGTGGCTGTTCATCACTCCAGATGCGACAGTTTTGTTTACGTATCCGTTCAGCAAGAAATGAGTCTTGTCGCTGAACACAATTTTTCGATAAAACAGCGGATTTTCATTGAGCTTTTGCAAGGCCCATTCACCAAAAATTAGACGTTGTGGTAGATCATCATGAGTTAATTTTATAGTCTTTCAAACTCAAATCGATGTGTAAAATTTTCCTTGTGGTTGAGTAACACAACATGCCCAATCGCTGAGAACGGCGACGTTCATTAACACTGGTCGCTACGGCTGCAATATTTTCTTCGGTACGCCCTCTATGCATGCAAATCGATGGTTTTATGTCCAACAAAGTAAATTTGGTGCAAAATTTGGAGATAACAGCACGAATTGTTGATCCAGCTGGTCGATTATGACGACCATAAAATGGTCGTATCAAACGATGCACATTTGTCACCGAGCACAAGTTTTGAAATAAATTTCAACGACTTGCATTCGATGCTCGTTTGTTAGTGTTTTCATGATGAAATGGCAGAGTATACTGTACACTTTTCACTTTGGCAGATGACGTTTGGATGCCATTGCCAATCAGTGCTGCCAGTTTGAAAAACTTAAATCTTAAAAAATCACCCTGTAGTTAATGATGGCTTATCAACAACAGTGCAAACTCAGTGTCATGAGAGGTAGAATGTAAAATTTAACTTTATTCTTCAGAACAATAAGAAGTATTCGAAAGCAAATGAATAAAACACTTTAATACTTTACTAACAACATTTAATGCATTTCATAATATGCGCATAGTTGGTTTATAGTTGCTGATAAATTGATAGCATTGTTTAAATATTTGCCTATTTAATTAAGTTAATTCATTTGCATTTGGCATACAATATGCAAAATAGCAAACAAAAGCTCAGACTAGGACATCAACCCATACACATTCAACCGTACGAGTATAACTATAGAACATTGACACAGACACTCACAGGATATGCAAAAGTGCATATGGAAACCAATACACGTACAATACAAGTGATAATATTATTCAATTACGCAGGCATTGTTAAAATGTTTACACAGCCCCAGGTATTTGAGTAAATGTCGAGAACGTAGTCAGGCGCTTGAAAGCACTGCAATATTCATACGGAAATAGAAATATGCTGGAAAAACTTCGTTGTCTGTGTGGCAGATAAGTTCTAGCTCTATCTTCTCAGTTTGCTCAAAGTTCCATTTGTTTTAACTTGTTGACTTAAGAATGTGTGCAGTATCAGTTCACAATATTATGATTGAGTTAACAGGAAAATTCTTTCTATGCCCTACAATGTACGAGTATGCATCAAAATGTATACTACTAATTTCATTTCATTTATTTCTTTCGCAGTAATTGTATAGCGTTAATAGTATTTCGATTTGAATAGATCTTGATATTCGCTTTTCAAGCGTTTAGAGGAGAATCTCGTATTATCAGCTCATAATAATCAAATAATAATATACAAAAATAACAGATGGGGACCTTCATGAAAGTCTAGGTTTGTTTCAGTTTTCAGATCGTGAATTTAGTTTTAAGCAAATTAGAATTTACTTTCTTATTCATATTCGAAACAACAACTCACTTCATACACTTATTCATTTTTACCTTTACTTTGATTTATTTTTACCTGAAACTAAAATAGAAACCAACATTTATTCTATTTCAGGTTTTCGAGAACCTAAAACCAAAATATAGTTTTATGCAGTTTCGTTTTTTACTCTGAATCACAACTGAAACCAGGTACATCACATATGGTCGAAAAAATACGTACATCTGTTTATTTTTTGCTTTATGTTTATTTATTTATTTTAGTTACTTTAACGGAAAGTAAGCATGGCAATTCTTTTGTATTTAAATAACTTTTATATGGTAATGCCTTTAAAAGTAAAAACAAAACTTGGGCTTCCTCGTTGTTTTCATTGTAAGTTAGTTTTGTTCAGGTGTGATTTCAGTACTTGGTCAAAATAATGAATACATTGTTCAATTCTTTAATATTGTCCTAGTCTGTTGTAGTCTTTTTGGAAAGGCCAGTTATTTTACAGTTGTTTATCTTTATTCATAACAAAATATTTTGTTAAAAAAATCAGCCATGGGGGAGAGAAAAGTTGTTTCAAAACTAAGAGAAAGTGGCCAAAGTCTTTGTTCTATAGCAGAAACTATGAATCGGTTGCTATTTTTTGTACAAAATGCTTTAAAGCCCAAAAAGCCCGTCGAAACTCGCGGTAGACCCACAAAAACGTCGAAAACAACAGATATCCGTATTGTAATACTTGTGAAGAAGGACCTGTTCGTGTCTTCAAGAGCAATTTCAGCAGAAATTGGAACCGTAATTTCATCGCGAACGGTTCGTCGCTGACTACAAGAAGCACATTTACCAGGACGGATAGCCAGAAGAGTTCCTTGTGCTTAGACAAAAAAAAAAAAAAAAAAATTAAAGGCTAGATTGGCGTTTGCAAGAAGTCATTTCAATTGATCCGGAGGAGACAGTGAAAAAAATGGCGAAACCTTTTGCGGAGCGATGAAACAAAAATTAATGTATTTGAAAACGACTGTGCCCGGAATGTTCGACGCCGTAAGGGTAAGGAATTCCATGTTCGCTTTACAAAGAAGACAGTCAAGCACGGGGGCGGCAATATTATGGTCTGGAGTTGTTTCTCGTGGTATGGTGTCGGTCCGATACGTCCAATTACCGACACTATAGGTATGACCAGATTCCACTACGAAGATATCTTGGAAAATACGATGTTGAACTATGTATGCTGTGGAAATTATGCCTCTTAGATGGACATTCCAGCATGATAACGATCCGAAGCATACTTCTAAGTTAGTAAGGGATTGATTCCAAGATAATAATGTTGCCCTTCTTGACTGGCCATATCAATTTCCGGACTTAAATCCAATCGGAAATCTTTGAGGAGAGTTGAAACAAAGAACTGGAAAGGAGGTACTTAAAAATAAGGATCAGTTATGGAATTTTGTTCAAAAAACTTGGTATGAAATGCCAGTAGAAACCTGCCGGAAAGGTTATTGCCAGTATGCAAAAAAGAGTCAACAAAATAATTGAAAATAAAGGTGGATATACCGCCTTTTAACGAAACTCAGTCAATTTAGCAGAAAAAACTTTTGCCTGTAAGTCTCTACTAAAGCCTTTATTATGAAATAAAAAAAAATTTGATCTTTTTTATTTTTTTGCTTATTAAAAAAGAACTTGATTTTTTTATTTTAACTAAATGTACTTATTATTTTGTTCAATGTTTTTGATTAATTTCTTACTTTTTGAAAAATACTGCATTTAATTTTTCTTTTTTGCTATCCATTTTTAATGTTATAACAAAAGAAATTATTGTTTGTTTTTTCTTTGAATTTAAATAAATTTTCGTCTACGAGCCTTTAAAAAAATGGTGTACTTATTATTTTGACCATATGTGTACATGAAGATGTACAAAAGAAAAACAAAAATACACGGTCCTACTTATGACGACAAGCCCATGTAAAATTGTAAAATATAATAAATAAAATTGTATATCATATTTATATATTTATTTATTATTTATTTGTATTTCTTTTTTATATCTTTGGAAGCAATTTATGTACACTTACACAAAATTACTGTAAAAGTAAAAAGTAAAACTTAATACTTCAGATGAAAGCCCAATGCAGAATTTTGTATTGTTTGTACATTTTCAAGTTGCTTCCAGTTCATTATCTGCGATTCTTTTCAATACCTTTGTTAGCAATTTTACTGACTAAGATTTTGTGAAGGCGTAATCTGTTCTTTGACAGGCTCATATAAAATTCGCTACAAGTAATGGAGGTTTAAGCTACTTGCAACTTCATTAATTTTGCTACTTTTTACACCTTTGAAAACAATTTTATTGGCTGCTTAATTCACTATTTGAAATGTATTGAACAGACAACCACAAGAAGTTATTACTTCCTATGATGAGTCTTAAAGTTCACGATTATTTATACAGTTTTGAACAATTTCCAGTTCATTATTTGGGTTTGATATTTATATCTTTGCATGTAATTTTAGTGCTGTAAACTACTTCTAAAGAAGAGACATCACAAAAAGATGCTTTATTCTACGACAAACTCACGTAAACTTACTAGCATACATATTGCTCTGCCACTTTCAATTCATTCTAAAAAATCTTTTTTTTAGAAGCAATATTTAGACTTTGTCGGAAAGAAATATTTACAATTGATTACGACGCAAAACAGTTTCCAAAGAGGATAAAGACTTTCAGCGCTTAAGCGGCTCATTGTAAAGAATACAGAGTAAAATATATTGCAATTTTTTACAGCAAATATCAGTTCATCATGAAGAAACTGATAGCTAAAGTAGTTAAGCAGATTTTTTTTCTTTAAAACGCTATTTTTCAGATTTACTGCAGCTCAAACTCAAAAAAAAATTTAGCAGTGTATCTAAACCTTTCTCTTTATAGTGGAATGACGCAGATTACTTTTGATTATATGGAAGCTGTCTACTTTGCGAAACCGTCACTGAGAATCGGTATCGATCACAATACGCGGAAAAGCACGAAAAAGTGATTCTTCAGCATGACAACGCTCGGCGTCACGTGGCCAAGTTCATTTAAACCTACCTGGAAACGATGAAATGGGAAGTTTTACTCCATCCGCCATATTCTCCAGATGTTGCGCCGTCAGAGTATCACTTGTTCCGTTCGATAGCACACGGTCTGGCTGACCAGCAGTTCCACTCATATGATGCCATCAAGGAATGGCTAGATTCGTCGATAGCCTCAAAAGATGAACAATTTCCGATTTGAAAAAAAAAAAAACTATGGGAAAAAGTAGTAGTAGTAGGCAATACTTTCAATGAATCATTTGTAAACAAGTTTTCATAAAGAAGCTGCATTTTTATAAAACAAAAAAAAAAAAACAGCGAGAACTTAGTTGCGCACCCAATATATACAAAAAAGCAATTATTTTGAATCTATTCTATAAACTCTTCCTTTTTTAATAACTTCTTTCCATCTCTTTGAGAGGTTTTTAATTCCTCTTTTATAAAAGTGGAGTGGTTTTTCTGGAAAAAAGCGTTCAATTTGATTTGTCACTTCCTTGTCTTATGGAAATTCAAATCCTTCAAGTGGTTGCTCAGACTGAGAAATTTGTGATAGTCGGATAGAGCGAGGTCTGGGGGGTATGGTGGGTGTGGCAAAACTTCCCACCTAAGCTCTGATAGTTTCTGGCGGGTTCGCAAGGCAGTGTGAAACCCTGGTGAGAGAGTGAGGTACCCACACATCGATGTTGCTCACAAATCCGAACGGTTGAGACTGATTTTTTTTTGATTATTTCAGCTATTTCCCTAACTGTTGCACGGAGATTAACAATAATTAAATCTCTCACCTCCTTGAAAACAATTTCTTTTAGTCGTCCTGATCTGGGAGCGTCCGTTACGTAGAAGTCGCCCGTAGAAAATCTGAACGAACTTTCCAAACAACCTAATATTTTCGAAATGAGCAGATATATATAGAGTAGGACTCACTGAATAGATTTCCATTTAGTAGAGTTTCTACTAAATTCTCGTCTTTTATGGTCTGGGATACTTAAAAATATATAATTCAACCACTTTGTATACGATTTAATTATTAAAGACGGGTTTACAAAGTATAACGATTGAGTCTTCAAAAATACGTAGACATTTTTAAAGGCGTAACACAAATATTTGCGGAGGTTTTTTTAAACATTGTAATTTTTACCTTTCATAACTTTTTGTAGTTTAAAACTGGTAGGATTTCATTTCCTATGCAAAATAAATACTGCTGATGGTATTCCGTTTTCATAAAATTTCCATTGTTGAAAATTACAACTGTCGAAGTTTTCAGTAGTACCACAATTATGTGTTCTTCATGAAAAGTGAAAAATATGTTTGAACTGCGTACTTGTCTTGAAATTGAATGTGCAAATGGAGTATTTAACATTCAGACTCATGCGATGTTGTTCTTAAATAAATTAAATGTTTCATAATTGCTTAGAATAGGAATTTTGGCACTTGGTGAATTAAAGATCTATGAATGAACGAATGTCTACGGAAAATTGCAAAATTTTTAATGTAAAAATTTAACCTGTATTTTTGACAAATTGTATTAAATCTGTTAGCGTTATCCAACAACGTGCAGTCCGCTTTAGAAGTGTTCATTTTATAAATCAGTATGTGAATATGCATTAAATGCAGCAAATTGTCAGGGCAAATATTTTTTCTAATAAAAGAATTTCAGCAACCGATGATTCAGCCGCCACCGATCATTACAACATTTGGTCGCCGCCGCCTATAATTACATCGTTAGAAGCAATCTGGAAGCAGAACAATCTGGAAATATAGAATCGTCACGTTGTTCCCTATTTTGTAGTACTTCAATTTTTTTTTTTTTTTTTTTTTTTTTTTTTGTGGGGCAGATTTTCTAGCTTTCTTTTTGGTTGGTAATGTAGTTTTTTTTTTCAAAAAATTTTTGTTTCTAGAAAAAAACGTCATAAAAACTATGAATTTTTGAAAAAAATGTTAATCAAACCTAGATTGAAACCTGATCTGATTACATAATTTAATTTATTAGATTAACAATTTTTTTTAATTTTTTCTTTTCAGGTAAGTGATGCACCTGTTTTTGCGACGCATTTTAGGTAATGTACATTCTATTACATTTTTAAAATATTTTTATTAAATGTAACGTTAGTAACAAATTACCATCCATCCATTATCCATTTTTCGGTTACAAAAGTAAAGCTAAATAAAACACACATCAAGTTATGATTTTGACGAAATTTTTATTCCATTATAATGCTTGAAACTTGCCATTATGTACGAAATACAATACCGTTCAAATGATCACCTCTGGATTGGTTGCTGCAGTGAATCCTTTTGAGGTCATTTTCGATCACTTTTTTACACATAACGGGCGGTATCTCGGCGATAACTAGATGAATGTTAATTTTCAATTGCTCCAACATTTGGGAACTATCAGCGTAAACGCGGTCTTTGACGTAGCCCCCCCAAAAGAAAGTCTATCGACGTCAAATATCCTGATCTTAGTGGTCAATTGAAGTCGCCAAAAATGTGAAATTATGCTTACTGAAAACTTCTCATGCAATAATGCCAAAATCGGCAGTGTTGTGTGACTTCTGGCACCGCCTTGTTGAAGCCACACATCGTTCAGTTCATAATCTTCAACTGCAGGTCAAAAAAGTCGGTTATCATACGGCCATTGCGCTCTGAATTGAAATTCGGATTATCTGTCACACTTTCACTAACAAAAGTGATGTTTTCGCGCAGTGCGTACATTGTGGTGATCCACAGGCCTGACCACATTTGTAATGCTTCCAGTCTCTTAAAATTTCTTTATAATCCTGTCAATTCCTTGCACAATAGATCGATTATGACGGCCATGATCACCCCGTATTGCACGAAAAGTGTCCACGTTTGAATCACCACTTCTGCATCAAGTTTTAACTATTTTTACGCGTTCATTGCTTGTCAAAAGATCCATAATCGTGAATGGCAAACTTTTCACTAAATAAATAGCACTTCAAATGACACGTATTTAACAACTGACAGTTTTATCAGACAGGCGGTTTTGAAACCACTAAATACATAATCCTAGTTAAGTTTACAGGCAGAGGAAAATGCCAACTTGCGGAAGGCAAAAGTGGTTCCAATAATTTATTTTCTGAATTCAAAAATTTCAAACGAAATACAAACAAGTCGTTTCAATTACTGTTTGTAATTTCGTTTTGGAATGAAAATCTAAATTAGTTGTAATTTCGTTATGGATGTACTCGTATGAGGACGCAATATAACTTTGATTAGATTATCGAAATCAAAATAAAAACTTTGTATTCTTTTGATTTGATTTCTGATTTCGACTTCAGAAATCGAAACAAAACTATTTTCATATTTAATTTCGTTTTGGTGACAGTCTTTTAATAATAGAAAGTGTTTGCCTATGCAGTAATTAATTGATGTCTTGAACATTAGATATCGTTTAAAGTATAGATCTTCCACACCAATCCTCCGTCAATGGATAGCGTAGTTTTTGGCCAAGTTAATTTGAAAAGGCTCATAATGTTCAGTTCAAATAACAGCTAAAGCTGAGTTACAAAGCTGAGCAGTTTTCTTACTTACTTACGCAGATGACGATTACAATGTAACAGTTTTGGCCCATATGATAATAAATTCTAAGCGCTTTGATTTTCTACGTTTTTTTCCTCAATTCATAACATCAAATGTTTCTCAGAAACCTTAGATTTGCAGAGGATATTTGGTGTTCTTTTTCTGTATCGCTCTTCAAGTTCATTGTAACAGAATTTTGCTATTGGCTCATTTAATACATTCGTTGTATTTTAATGCGTGACAGCGTTATGTGCCGAGAGAAAGCTCACAGGGAATATTATTCATACGAATGCGACACTCTCTCCCGCCGATAAAAAATTTTGTATGTTATTTGAGTAGTCTTTTTCTCCTAAAACCCTTTCAAAACCAATTCTTCTTGTCGTTTTGTTATCTAAGATTCTCCACCGTACAGTAAGATAGATTGAATAAATGCCAGGTATAATTGAATTTGTTTCGGCGGGGAAAGAACTTTACCATTAAATCACTTACTTATCCAAAAATCAGCGTATGATTGCCAGCAAACTCACTTTTACTTACGCCTTCTCAATACTTGAGAAGGTTGCAGTAACATTTCGAAGTTTTCAACAACAATATCAACTTTTGATAAGGTTTTTGTCGTCGTGGTCGTAGTTACCGCAGATTTCCTTACTATCATCTTTTTAAGTATGTTTAAGACCTGCAAGCATTTGGAAGATTGCAGTAACAACAATATCAACTTTTGATAACGCTTTTATCAGTCGTGGCCACAGCAGATGTCCTTATTATCGTATCCCTTAAATAAGTTTAAGAGTTGCAAGCATTCAAAGATTTCAGTAACATATCGCAATTTTCAGCATCAATATTAGCTTTTGTTAACGCTTTCGTCAGTTGTGGTTACCACAGATTTCCTTATTATCATTTGCTTAAGCATGTTTAAGACCTCGCAAGGCATACTATCGCCTTAATAGTGTAGCTGTGGTCAAAGTTTGTACGCTGTATACCCATGCATTTTCATACTCGTATGTCGGCCGATCGGAATTTACTGCAGCAAAAGTAAGTTAAAAGATTTTGTAAGTGAATCCAAGAGAAACTCGCATAGCGCCAGAGACATTCAAGTTCAAGCTATATTTTATGGATCATATGTTCCGCACGTTATACTGTACATTTCACTCTATTGTGGACAAAATGCGATGATAATGAATAAATACACTTCAATAATCTTCGGGATGTCAGAAAGATCATTGAAAACAAATAAAATCTGGAACAAAACTGCAAATCAAATCTACGTACAAATTCAATAAATGTTGGTCTAGTCGAAATAAGTACAACAGTGTTTCGGGTAAGAAATCAACATCAACATCTTAGGTTTTCATTAAATTTCACAACTACATAAGGCGGCATATTTAAAACATAAAACATTTCCTAAACTTGATTACAATTAGGTTCATATCTCCTTATTTACATTAGGCTTTTTTATCATTTCCTTCCCCGGCATTGCTTAGCTCTTTCCGCTTCTTGTAGCGCATCTTCAAGTTGGTTATTAAACGCACCGTACAAAAGTAAACGATTTCAACTATACTTAAAGTTGAGACGCCCATAAAGAGACCAAGTAAACCACCGCAATTAGCTAAAAAATCGGTGGTACCATACAATTCTGATCGTTTGGAAGTTAAGAATTGGGCTTCTTTGAAAAATATCGACAAATGGGACTTTTTGGCTCTGCAAATGAAAAACACAATGCAAACGAATGATTTTTCCATATACGTGCTGCAGATAAATTATGAAGCACCTACTCTGATTCTTCCTCATCTGTCTCCGTTTGGTTTCTGTTACTTCCACTCAACGATGCTCCATACTCATAGTCAGCCTGTGAGATTTCCGCTTCGTAGGCTATGGATGTGCAAGCAGGCAAACAGTTGCAGGTTGTAACGCCTCGGTAATTCTCAGCCGACGTTGCGAGCCCTTGGTTAAATTCTTGCAGTGTAAGTTCATCTTCAGCCGTATTATAGCACGGCATATTACGAGTATTGCAAACGGGGACTCCCTCATGTCCTTAAGTTAAAGAATTCACTTAATGAATTGGATTGTATTGATGTTTAACTTACTAGGCATTGAGAATTTCACACATCCACATTTTGCCAAGGTGAAATTCGTCAGACACTCTTGCTCGCAATTATTCTGGGTGTAGACTTTATAGTAGCGTAATTCACGCTCATGTTGGAAGTAGCACTGGCGCCTGCAAGAAAGTGTGGAATAACAAATAATTCGACAATATATGGTGGAAGTTCTGCCTCGCTTTGATTTGATTGGCCATTAACTTAACGTCTTCCTCTGAGGTTAATATCGATTTAAGGGTAAAAAAATAGTTATTGAATCAAACCAAACTCTCAAATCATCATTTAGGTTTGAGAGGGATAACCGTTGAACTTTCTGTATGTCATGAATCAGTTTAAAGTATTTCACATGAATGTTTAAGGATAAAGGGCTCTGTCGTTCGATTTGTTGTGAATTATCTGAATTTTCTTCGAGAACTCAAACGGATGTACGAGTAGGTCGCTAACGATATGTTACAATCAGACAATTCTGTGCACTCATATAATGTATCATAACTGGTGCTCAAATTTACGAATTTGGCGTGCAATCCAGTCCATAAGCTTTGGAACGGCGCCCCTCCTTAGTCGAAATCAAAAAAACGCGTGAAAATCGATCAAGAGTTAAGGTAATGTTGACTGCTTTCTTACATTATCACAGTATTATATAGGTCTGGCAAGGCTGTCAACTGTTAAATACCTGTCATCTGAAGTGCTATTTACTTAGTGAAGGATTGCCATTTACGAATATGGATCGTTTAATTACCAAAGAACACGTAAATATGGTTAAAACTTACTACAAAAGTGGTGATTCAAACGTGGGTACTTTTCATGTATTATGGGGTGATTATGGTCGTCATAATCGATCTACAGTGCAAGGAATTCGCAAGATTACAATAAAATTTGAAGAGGCTGGAAGCGTTACAAATGTGATCGGGCCTGTGCATCATCGCAACGTTCGCACTGCCGAAAATATCGCTTTTGTTACTTAAAGTATGTCGGATAATCCGAATTTCAATTCAGAGCGTGGTGGCCGTATGGTAACCGACTTTTTTGGAATGCAATTTAATGCAACTGAACGATATGTGGTTTCAATAAGAGGGTGCCACGAGCCACACTGCACAGCCAATTTGTGTTTTATGGCATGAGAAGTATCCAGAAAGCGTAATTTCACATTTTGACGACGTGAATAGACTACTAAGATCAAGCGCTTTGACGCCGTTTGACTTTTTTTGTGGGGCTACGGCAAAGACCGTGATTATGCGGATAATCCCTAAACTTTGAAGCGTTTGATAATTAACATTCGTCAAGTTATCGCCGAGATACCACCCGAAATGTTTGAAAAAGTGGTCGAAAACTATCTAAAAAGGATCCCTTGCTGCAACCAATCCGGTCATTTAAATGGCATATTTCGGACATAATGAAATAAAAGTTGATAAAAGTTGTAATGAAATACAAGTTTCATCGTAGCTTTATGTGTATTTTATTTAACTTTACTTTTGAAACTGAAAAATTGATAACCCGGTACAATCGAAATTCTTGCCACAGAAAGTCAGGTGAAAATAAAAAATGTATGTGGGCATTTTGAGAGGGCAAACTTGGTGAAAAATGCCATGTTTGTGGAAGGATAACTCATGGATTTTGAATCACCATAATGCACCATCTCACAAGGCTATCACTGTGAACAAATTTTTGCGCAAAAACTTAACAAATATTTTCGGACAACCACCGTATTCAGCTGATATGGTTTTGGCTAAATTATTTCTCATTCGAACCACTAAAATTAGCATTTCGTGGTATCTGTTCCCAGTCGACAAAATACATAAAAAGGAATTAGCATCGAGAACTGAAGTCTTGTCTGGAAAATCGGTTTGAAAAATATTTTGATGGTTAGATTATTGGTTGGCATAAACGCAATATTTCGGCAGAAGTCTACTTTAAAGACGTTACAATGAATTTGAGAGTAACAAAATGTTTTTTTTTTGTTTTATTGTAAAGGGAGTTTGGACAGAAAGAATCTGTCATAAATGATGATCCATAAATTAACTATAAATATTTGCTAATCCATCAAACTACGTCCTGCTAAAAAACATAGCTCATGTTCATGTTCATAGATCATTTTCGCAACATAAACAATTCATATTGTATAAAATGTTCAGGTTTTTATGTGAATAGTCTTATTGACTTTGAATTCAATACAATTATAATAAAAATCGTTCGTATAAATGCTAAATGGTAGAATGTTGAGTGACTTTAACCGGCATAGAAATTGCAGCCAGACGAACTGGATTACATATACGTTCACCCAACATTTCTTTCCGTTGGTGCAAATTGTGAGGGAGCCTGAATCGAAGTAATTTTCATTCACAGATCTTAGTTTTCTAAATGCCTGATGCGTGCTATATTTTACTGAATTTAGTGCAATTGAGTGAAAGATATGAATCTAAGAATAAAAAAAAATTATATATTTTGTATGGGAGTTTCCAGAAAGGATGGGGTTATCCGGATCTAACTCTTTAAAATTATAGGAAGCATTATAAGGCAATATAATTGTCGATAATTTAAGTAACTGAAATATACGAATTAGAAGTTACAGCGAGAAAAAAAAAATTAAATTACGATAAGTCGACAAATTATATGGTGGATACCCGAAGGGGTGTGGTAATGCCCTCCGTTTTCAGTCATAGAATTTCCTTCATTAAAAGCATAAAATGTGCCAAATTCGACTGAATTCGGTACAATTACTAGAAACATATGAAGCTTAATATACCTTCACCCAACATTATTTTCCGTTATTGAAAATTGTGAGGCAGCTTGAATCGAAGTAAATCTTTGCAATTTTCATTCACAGAACTGCGTTTTCTAAATGCCTGATTCGTGGTACATTTTACTGAATTTAGTGCAATTTAATAAAAAATACGAATTTAAGAATATGCGGGTAAAATTATGTAATTTGTATGGGAGTTTCCAGAAAGGACGGGATTATCCGGTTTTAACTCTTTAAAATTATAGGAAGTATTATAATTTTTTGATAATCTAAATAACTGAAATATACGAATTAGGGGTTACAGCGAAAAAAGAAAATTAAATTACGATAAATCGCCCAATTTGTATGAGGGATACCAGAAGGGGTGTGGTAATGCCCTCCGTTTTCAGTCCTAGAATTTACTTCAACAAAAGCATAAAGTGTTCCAAATTTGACTGAATTCGGTACAACTACTAGAAGTACTGGGTTAAGTCTGTAATTTGCATGGGATGTACCAGAACGGGTGCTGCAAAGTCCTCCGTTTTCATTCCCGGAACTCACTTTATTAAATTTCATTGAAATCAGTACAACTACTAGAAACATATGAAGCTAAGAATATACTGGTTAAACCGGATATTTGTATAGAAGATACCTGAAGGGGTGGCGGTTATTTGGTCAATATTTCTCAGGCCTTACGGCAAAAATATATATTGATATATATTGAACAAGAAGATAGCCTTTCGGTTAGAAATTACAGAGAAAAGACTGAATTTCTGAAAATCGACCAAATTGTGTGGGATGTATCAGGTGAGGTGCAGCAACGATTCCGTCCATTTTTATCGTGAGGCCTTGCTTTGGCAAACGCTCAGCGCGTATTAAATTTGACTGAATTTAATGCAACCATATAAATCTAAGTATATATGGGTTCATTTGTACGGGTAAGACCAGAAGGGGCGTGATTAGTCGGTCGTTTTTTTTCAACTTCTACCAAGCATTGAAAATATGGGAAGTGGACCAAATTTTGTGTTACTCTGGTACGCCAATGTGGAATTACAAATGAAAAACTGATTTTTGGAATTCGAACGATTTTTATTGAAGGGGTGGTGCTATATAGCCCATTTACTAGCTCCGACTGTGACCTGACAAAATCTTGGGTTATGCCAGTAAAAATTTGTCTAGTCAGCCAGCCCGACAGACGGACATTGTTCAATCGACTTAAAAAGCTATGACACGCATTTTGCCAAAAGATTTTTGCTACATTTAACGCTACCTTTTTGATGTTACATTTTTTTGCGAAATTAAAAGACGTGAAGCTATAAAAAAGCTGGAAACATAAAGAATTTCTAATGTGTGCAAAATATGTGTTCTGCAGGGCTCCGGTTACATAATATTGGCCTAATCATAAAATTGCTTATAACTCCACTGAACGTAAGAAGGACTCCCGCCTTCCCTTTCTATTTGATCTAATTAGAAAGTTTGCTTTTAGCACATCAAAACTTCTGTATTCTGATATTTCAATAGCATAAAATTCCTATACTTCAACTTACTGTCATTTCCATTCGTTAACAGTTTAATAGTTACCTATTTGGCTCGTAGTGTTTTAATCCATCTGATGTGGTAATGATTTTCGGCTTGATCGCAATTAATATTTCTTGATTGAAAGGAATTCGAAAGAATTGTTTAGCCACCTGTGGTATTTCTCCCGGTGTATGCAAAACTAGCTGAAAATAAACAAAGAACAAATTCAAATCCAGTCTAGCTAAAACTCGGCTATTTGAACTACTTTAAATCCATGTACTGGACCACGGCAAAGATTATCAAAATCCTTTTCAATACCACTCAAAATCAACTCTAAACCGGCTTTAGCTCCAGAACCCAAAACTCGATTTGGATAGGTTTCCGTGTCGGCATTGACGTTGTAACCGTCTTCAACGTTCCAATCGGTGGCAGTACGATTTTCGACGCGTAGTATGAAATCGGATATTAACCTGAAATACAAAGTTAGTTAATAGCATTGGCTTCATTTGGCCTCTATTTACAGATTTACCCTTCAGTTTTGTATATTTCGGATGGACTGAGCGAATTAAAACTGTAACAAAGACCATCATCGGTAATGTATTTGGAAAACAAATCCGTACAGTCAAGTTGGGCATTACGCCATTTGCATTTCGTAAATGTTTGTTGGAATGTTGGCATTGTATCGCCTATTATATCGAGCAAATCTTTGCCCACAGTGTAGTTGGATCCAACTTGAAAATCCATTAAATGCGCATCACACACTTGCAAGATAGCATTCAGAATGAGGAACCTTAAATAAAGTTCATTTAGATTGTCTTTAATGTTAGTTCATATTTTATATTTTTTTCATATTTTTTTTCTAATTTAGTATTGATTTTCCCGAAATACTTGTATACCGAATATGCACTTAACGTGTTTACGAATCTCTCGCCAACAATTGCAAATTTTCGATACAAAACTAAAATATTTTTTTTTTTTTCATAATACAAAAATAGTTGAAAACAGTTTTGAGCAGAGGCTTCGAATTTGAAAGTACTGTTACCTTAATACGAAATCAATTTGATATCACATTTTATATCACTTTTTAGGAAAATTCGGCAATCGAATGAATTCTATATATTCACCCGATTAATTGAAGATGCTGGCGTTGAATTTTATATCTTGATATCACGTAGCTTTAGTTCAGTTTTGTTTTGGCTTCGATATTGTAAATATTTCAAGGAACATTAGAAATTTGTTTCCAAATAGTGTTCGAAACAAGAACTCAATTCATATATTAATTTGATTTTCAATTCCGTTTCTCTGTTGAAACGTAATGAACTTTTATGCAGTTTCTCTCCTTAGTCCGATTCAGAACTGAAACCAAATGTAATTTTGTTTTTTTGATAAGATTATTAATTTTCTGAATTTACGATACCAGGTTCTAAGAAATGTCTACAGTTACTCAAAAATTATGTCTATTTTTTTCTTAATTGAAAATTTTGAAATAAAATATAAGCAAAAGGTTTCACAAAATCAAAATTGTTTCCAATTTTGTCTCAGGTGTGGGAATCAAAATCAAAATTGTAATTTCATTCTGAAAAAGAAACAAAATTCGTTACAATTTTGATTTGGTTGTGGCACTGGGGTAGGAACTTCGTATATTTAGATGCCAGGAACTGAAAAAAATCCAAACTATTTTCGAATTTAATTTCGTTTCGTTGACGATTCTTGATTTAAATAAACAAATGCATATGAATCACATGTCACCTAAAATGTTTTTAATGTTTTCCAAAATGTTTGCATGAAGATCCATACACTTTGCATATATTTCGATAACATCTTCGAAGCCTTTCTATCAATTCGAACGAGATAGCACCCTGATATGTGGTTTAAACGCATCAAGAAGCTTCTTGAGGCATTGAAAAAGCATTTTATGTAAAGAGTAATTTGTTTTCTGGCACTTTTTCAGAAATAAACATATACAAAATTCTATTTTATTAGGCCTCACAACATCTATGTGGCCTTCTATATCGTAAAATTCTATGTCGAGCATGTAAGCGTGCCCTTTCGTTCGTCCGTTCCAGTTCTGCTATGCACTTTTTTGGATGTACTTGAGCTCTCTCAGCGATTCGGCTTTTATTTCCTCAATCGTCCCAAAACGGCGTATTTTCATGGGTATCTTCAATCTTGGGAACAGGAAAAAGTCGCAGGTGGTCAAATCTGGTGAATACGGTGGCTGAGGAATGATAACAGTGCTGTTTTTGACCAAATAATCTCTCACAAGCAAAGTTGAGTGAGCAGGTGCATTATCATGATGCAAAAGCCATGCATTTTTTTCCACAATTCCGGGCGTTTTTTTTCGCATTGCTTCACACAAACGGCGCATAACTTCAAGGTAATACTCCTTATTACCCGTACGACCTTGTAGTAAGAACTCCTGATGTACTTCGCCACGGTAATCGAAGAAAACAGTGAGCAAAACCTTGACATTCGATCGAACTTGGCGTGCTTTTTTCGACTTGGCTCTCCTAGACTCTTCCATTGGGACAATTGGCCTTTGGTTTCGATGTCATAACCATATACCCATGATTCGTCGCCAGTTATGAAATCTGGATCATCGCTGACATCATTCAACAATTCCTGAGCAATGCTCATGCGGCGTTGTTTTTGGTCAAAATTTAGCAATTTTGGAACGAACTTCGCTGCCAATACGTTTCATACCCAAAATACCGATTCTCTATAACAATTTTCTTCACATTATCAACATTTTATCGGTTGTTGATGTCCTGGGGCGTCCAGAGCGAGTGTCGTCATTCACATCTTCTCGAGCTTCTGTGAAAAGTTTGTACCACTTGTACCACTATCAACATTTCAAATTTTTTGAGCACTTAATTCCATTTTTTACACAAAACTTGGTGCAAAACACCTCGTAAGTATCCACATACGCACTTTGCATGTAGAAGGGCCTCATTACATATACTTCGCGCAATGAATGTCATACTTTTTAGTCGATTAGCCGATTTCAAATATATGTTCAAAGAGTTACAAAGAAAAACAAAATTTCTTGTATCTCATGAATAACACATGGGTGAGCTTCTCACATTCAGTGAACTTACACGCATTCTACTTTCAGACTCAGTCAACGGGATCCACAGTTTGAGAAGAATTTACCAGACTAGTCGATAACTCGACTGCTTGAAGCGTTCGTCAGGCACATAGAGGTGGCCGCCGCTGAAATAATAGGTGGCTGTATGCAAGGTTTAGCCTATTATCATGCGACGGATAGTCGGGTTTACTAATCATCTGGTCAAGGTCGGTCATTACATAGAATGCAATTTTAAAATTACTGAAAAAAACTATGCAATCTGATTGAAATTTTTTTAAATGCGGCAGAGAATATAATCAGGATAACGAAAAACGTACTGTGTTTGAGAATTTCTAAAAATAAGTAAATATTTTGCTAAATAGTTTCAGGAATGTAAACTGGAGCAAATGAGTATTGGTGGATATAATTACATTCTTTTAAAATACCTTTGTAACAAAGTTCTGAAATTAGTTTGGAAATATTTTTTTTTTTTATTTTATATTTTTGAAATTTGTTAGGCTGTTTGATGAGTTTAAATTATTAAGCATAAGTTGGTAGAAAAAATCAAACTCAGACACATAATGTTGACAAAAGTATCACCGGTGGTAGAAGAATCGCTCCTTAAGATCGACAGCTAATGTGTCCAAATTTCCAAATATTAAAAGCTTCAAATCGTATACGCAAACTAAATAATAATCTGCGAATTTAGACAGTATTACCTTCCCTATTATTTGTGTCTTTTCAAACTCGCCTGCAGGACTTTGCTTTAATTTAAGTTTTTATCTGTAATATCAAAGCTATTCCTACCTAGATAGAATTAAATGTATTTACGCCGATATTCAACAGCAGCTGGCTTAATTTAGAATCGGCGTTCGCCGAAAGAATACATTTAGCCAAGACGCCGTCAAGACTTGGAACACTGGTTTGGGTTAAAAAAAAAAAAAAAAAAAAGCTAAATATCGTGAGAAAAAAAATGCTAAGGAAATGCTAAGTTTTTGTGGCAGGCCCTTACTAATGCTCAGTTCAATATATAGAAATGTTTTTCTAGTTGGAATTAACAAATTGAATACGCTGTAATATGCTTCTGATTTATGTGTTTCTCAATTGGTGTTGAGACAAATGTTGCGCCATTGATTTATAATACGAGAGCGGTCCCAAAACTAGCCGACCTGACGTATAGTTGGAGCCAGTAGTTTGCAAAATATTGTTTTGGTGAAAAATGGCAACCTTATAAAACATATGTTTTAAGTTTCTAGCAGCCATGTTGTTTAGTATTTTTATTTGTGCCATCAAAAGTAAAACATCTCAGTGAATTTGCAAACATGGAAAAAATTCGCCAATGTTATGTCATTCAATATTTAGATTTGAAAGATCTCAGTCCAACCAATATTAAAGCCGAACTAGATTCTATTTTGGGGAGTCTGCTCCTTCGTTTATGGCTGTAAAATATTGGGTAGCAGAGCTTACACCAGGCCGTACGAACTGTCAAGATGAACACTGTAGTGGTCAACCAATTGAGATGTCCACGACAGACACGCTTAAGAAAATCCACAAAATGGTATTGGATGATAGCCAAAGGTGCGTAGACTAGCTGAGATGATAGGCAATTCAAAAAGTGCTATACATCATATATTGAAGGAAGATTTGAAGATGGGTGCCGCACTTGCTTTCAATAGAGCAAAAAATAGCGTCGAGAAGATTTCTCAGTAGAGTGTTTGGGGATGTTTCATTCATTTTATTCGATTTATAGCCATGGATGAGACATGGCGAATATTAAGCTATATATATAATATTGCAGCGTTTAGATGACGAAATAATGAAAAAAAGACCGCAATTTAGCGGAAACGAGAATCTTATTTCATCAAGACAATGGCTCCACTTCACACATCCACTATTGCGGCCAAGACTAATGAATTGAAGTTTGAATTGCTTCTTCATCACGCATCTTACTCGCCAGATTTAGCTTCCTCGGACTATTTTTTATGTCCAAAATTGGAAAATTGAGTCGGTGGTAAAAGACTTGCCAACAATGAAGAGGTGGAGTTTACGGATAATGGCTATTTTAAGGAGTTTGATAGTTCTTACTATAAACAGGGTATAGAAGCTATTAAATATTGCTGAAAAAGTGTATCGTGGTAAAAAAAGTTAAAAAAAAACAGCTAGTTTTGTGACCATCCTCTTAAATCACGGTAATTTTTCAATTTCGATTCAGTTTTATTCCTTAATTTATGTCGCCGATATTTCAACGACTGCTCAATTTTTTCTTTTTTTTTTTTGGTTTAAACTAAAATAATTCAAAAAGGCACAATTTTATACCTACTCTTCACTCGATATATTTTCCATTGTTACGTTGTTGTAAAAATCATAATATCTCCAATAGACATCGGTAAAATTAAAGTATGATTGCCGTGATTTCGTTTCGGTGCAAATCGAAACTGCCGGGAAGGGAATTTGCCACACCGGCGTTGATTTCTCAGCAAAACTTACAATAACCGGATTGTTGTTCCATTTGTTCCAAATGTTCATGGTCAATGAGGCGCAAAGGTAAATGGAGAACACAAACACCATAATCCAAAACAATCTGTAACAGACGAGCACATGAAATTCTGTACATGGCAGGAAGGGACTCCACTAAGTCTTGCGTTTTGCTACCTTTCCCAGAATGGCCGCTTCTGCTCGCCAAGGTATTTGATGCCGTGTATGGTACTGTTGTCGCAGTATTCGGAGAATATCGCCCATGCTGCCTGTGAGGGTTTACCGTATTTAATCTGCTGCTTATTATCCACATCTTCGTCACTGTCAATGTCAACGGTTTCCTTAAATGCCGTTATGGTCTTAGCCATCATTGCAGCCCTCTGCCTAATTTAATAAGACAATATAAATTGCATTATAGAAGCAAGTAGAATAGTGGTGTGCATTGTTCGATGGTTAGTCGTCACAAATGTGTTCAACTTTCTTTGGATATCACAAAATCCAATTTACGACGTAGGAAATGTGAAGAAAGGTTTACGCAAAATCTGTACCCACTTAGTTGTTATAAGTGTGGAAAAGTGAGTTGTGTCATTGTCTGCCCCAAAAATATGATATCCTTCTCCTCGATCATTTGAAATAACGTTCGTTAATTCAAAAATATACCGATTCTGTGTTAAACGTTTTGTTTCATGTATGAAAAGTCAAACCCTACTATGGTTAAGAAAGAGTTTTTTGTTATTACCACAATATGCCAACAATAAATGATCTGATTTTCAGTTTATAGACAAATGGAGAGGTGTCGAATTGGATAGCATTCCATAGTGTCGGGGGTGATACAAAAATGTCTTCTTCTCATACACAGTGAATAGACTTTCTTCTCCTTTCTTGCAAAAATTTGTAATTTTAGTATTTATTGGTGACCACGCCCACGGTTAGGGCGGCCCATAAGAAATATATGAGCAGGGATGGCTTTTCCGTAGTCTATTAACTGCCATCACATATACAAGGTGGGACAAAAGTAATCACCCGATTATTCCCAATACGAATAGACAGGCCAAGAACGTGGAATAATTGTTTTTGTTTTGAAAAAAAAAAAAAATAGCAAAAAAACTTCGGGTGATTACTTCTGCCCCACTTTGTAGCTTTTAAATAATGAATTAATATTCCCTTCATGTTTTCCCCTTACTTGACCAATTTCGTCCACTTGTATGGTCCATAGTGTACACGACATTGCACCGACCCACCACCCAAAAAGTGGGCATGTAAGAAACACTTTTTTATTACATACTGCATTGTTGTTTGAGTCGTTTTTTCTGGGCTATTTTGTAGTATTTTTCAATAAATCTGACCATATTTATATACAGTATCTGTAAAATGTCACCCTAAATAGCTCTTAATTAATGAATGAATAGTAAAACTTTTTAGAAGAATTCTTGCAAATAGTAAATTTTTTATGACAAGAAAATTTTGAACTTAATCTGCCTATGAGTATGAAATAAAACAAAACTAACAAAGAAGACTCAAAGAAGTTGGGAACAATTTTCTTTATTTTTCAACATAATCCCTTTCAGCTCGACACGCTTTTTCCAGCGATATTCAATATCTTCTGTACTCTGTTTATAGCAAAAATTGTCAAACACCTTATAATAGCCATCAACCGCAGAATTCACCTCTTTATTGTTGGCAAATCCTTTATCACCGAACCATTTTTCAAGTTTGTAAATAGAAAATAGTCTGAGGGATCTAAATCAAATTCTATGGTTATAAATCCACGCAAGAATTTGACTGTATTGCGATGAAATATCGCCAAACACTCTACTGAAACTTCTTCACGATGCAGTTATTGCTCTATGGAAAGCAAACGCGGCACCCACCTTGAGCAGAGCTTACTCATCTTCAAATCTACAGTCAATATACGATGTATAGCACTTTTTGAAATGCCTTCAGGCAGTGATCATCTAATATCATTTTGTGGATCTTCTTAACTGTGTCTGGCGTGATCATCTCAACTGGTCAACCACTACGGTGTTTTTCTTGGCAGCTCGTACGGCCTTGTTTAAACTCTAGTATCCAATATTTTAAAGTAGTAAACGAAGGAGCAAACTCCCCCAGAGTAGAAACTGGCTTGGCTCTAATATTGGTTGGACCTTTTAAATGGAAATATTGAATTACATAACGGTGATCAATTTTTTCCATGTTTACAAATTCACTCAAATTGTTTACTTTTGATGGCCCAAATAAAAATACTAAACAATGTGGCGCCTTGAAACTTAAAACATATGTTTTATAAGATTGTCACTTTTCACTGAAATATTATGTTTGAAACTACTTGCATTTTCTACGCTTCAGATCGGCCAGTTTTGAGACCGCTTCCTGAATCAAGCGATGTGATCTCTGTCGTGCTTTCAACAGACAT
>JAHXMU010000712.1:419747-441989 GCA_019455685.1 Philornis downsi | reverse complement strand
CTTCCTGAATCAAGCGATGTGATCTCTGTCGTGCTTTCAACAGACATGAGGACGTTCGGACAGAGAGGATAGGAGAGGAGTTTTTAGAGGAGTGTTTCTACTTATCACAAATGAAATGAAAGTGTAGGTCCCGTTCTATGATGGTGGGTGTAGAAATACATCATGCTCAAGTTTATGTTTTGTACTTTCAAGTATACATATAGCATTCTGTTCGCACTTATTAGGTAGGTGGCCAGTGCAGAAGATTGGGATCAAACCCCCTTCGGAAGAATAAGAATTTTGAAACACTGCCAAGACTTGACTTGGTGAATAGGAGGAGCACAGAATACGTGCGATATGTACTGGATAGGGATGTCTATTCTAGTCGCCATCTAAGTAAGTTATTAATTTGCTGGTATCTTTCGAGCAATTTAATAATCTTAACTTATCTCTGAAATTTTCTCTTTAAAAGTTGTGTCTATAAAAAGCGTGAAAATACTAAAGATAAACAAAATATGAAGAAGTCTAGTAATTGGACCACCCAAACACGAAAATTACTTATTGTTTTTGGGTGTTTCCAAGAAGATTGGACAATGTAACGTCTTTCGCATACTGTTAACAAATTTTCTGAAAACGCCGAAATAAAGAAAATCGCTTAAATGCAGATATGTATACTTATAACTCAAAAACAGGAACAGCATATTAATTCCATTTTGGACTTCCGACAGAGAACTATAGCGAGAACACCAAATGATAGGAAAGAGTTAAAATTATACAATTAGAAATTAAGCGCCATATTTTATGCTTAGCGATTCTTTTATTTTTGCAATTTTCTCAAAAAAAAAAAAAAAAAAAATTGGTGAAACAAATAATATAAGCCTTCGCCGTAGCCATTTTTGCGGCTGCTTGCTTTGCTGCCAAATTATGAACACATTTGTGTTTTAGTGATTTTTTTATTTAGGCGATTTCAGGAGATCCCCAAAGATGCGGGCATTTTCACGCAGGATGCTGAAGTCAATTAAAGCAGAAGCGTTCAGATACTCCCGAATGCAAAAAAAGTGCTATTTGCGCAGAGTTGTAGTATGTACTTGGGGGTGGTAAAAATTTGCCGATTTAAACATGGCGTTCGTCCATTAAGGCTGGTGCTCATAGCATCATCATGAAAATTTAAATAAATGGTTCAAAAAATATCTGCCCATACAAGGACTAACTCATAAATACTACAAAAATATTATTTTACACAGGGATTAGACAACTTATTTGGCTGACAGTCGGTACATCGGTCTGCATTGCTGTGGACGACAGGTGATACAAAAGGCTGAAAAATGAGGGCATTTGGGAAAAACTTTGCCCATACAAGGACTGAAGTCATATTCAGAAAAAAGTCAACATACATTGTATATGTTATAGTGGTAGTTGATAGAGACGGGGAAGGACCATGCTAACCCCTACAATTTTTGAAAGATTGGCGTAATTATGAGCGTGATCATGTATTCTTGTGTCATTTCCGCATATTATGGACCAGCCAAAATATAACGTACATATCTGTGTTTACAAGGAAAGAGAACTTAAGTGGACTTAGGGCAAAATCGAGATTATTTCTAGTTGTTGTTGTTTTTATTTAAGCTCGAGTTCGCGTTAAATCACCCATTTAATATTTGGTGTAATTCACAAATAATAGCCATTTTTCAAAAGAACGATTTCTGCAAAATTATTGTTTGTTTTTGTTTATCTCCTTTAGGAGCATATTTTCATCTAGGCGTGATTTCAACATTTTTGTGTATTTGGGGAGTTATGACAACATTTCATAATAGCGATTTTTTGAGAAACAACATATTGGTATTAAGGGCGTTCTTTGTTGTAAACTGTACAACATAATATGTTCAGAAATTGCAGTCAGATGAATTGACTTACGAGGTGTGTTCAAAAAATAAGGTGAATTTTCAATATTCGCGGACTACGTACATTCGACTTTCGATTATTATTTTCTTTTTTTATGTTGGTATACTCATTTCGAAGATATGTTGACGGTTTTATCCATATAGAATGTTTAGTTTGTTTGTGAGTGGTATAAATAAGACAAGTCTTTTCCGTGTTCTTCGATTCGGCTTTTATTTCCTCAATCGTCCAAAAACGGCGTCTTTTCATGGGTATCTTCAATCTTGGGAACAGGAAAAAGTCGCAGGTGGTCAAATCTGGTGAATACGGTGGCTGGGGAATGATAACAGTGCTGTTTTTGACCAAATAATCTCTCACAAGCAAAGTTGAGTGAGCAGGTGCATTATCATGATGCAAAAGCCATGCATTTTTTTCCACAATTCCGGGCGTTTTTTTCGCATTGTTTCACACAAACGGCGCATAACTTCAAGGTAATACTCCTTACTTACCGTACGACCTTGCGGTAAGAACTACTGATGCACTACGCCGAAGAAAACAGTGAGCAAAACCTTGACATTTGATCAAACTTGACGTGCTTTTTTTTGGTCTTGGTCTCTCCTGGACTCTTATTGCGACGATTACTCGTACCCACGATCCGTCACCAGTTATGACTCTTTTAAGCAAATATGGATCATCGTTGACGTCATTTAACAATTCCTGAGCGATGCTCATGCGACATTGTTTTTGGTTAAAATTCAGCAGTTTTGGAACGAACTTCGCTGCCACATGATTTATGCCCAAAATTTCCGAAAAGATTGCATGGCTTGAGCCAAGCGATATGCAGACATCCTCTGGAACTTCTTTATATGTGATTCGACGATTCTCCATAACAATCTTCTTCACTTTCTCAACATTTTCATCGATTGTTGATGTGCCGGATCGCCCAGAGTGAGCGTCGTCATTTACATCTTCTAGACCTTCTGTGAAAAGCTTGTATCACTTGTAAGCATTTGTTTTTTGACTCAGAGTACTCTCACCGTATGCCACCGTCAACATTTCAAGTGTTTTTGAGCACTTAATTCCATCTTTTACACAAAATTTAATACAGCTTCTTTGATCCATTTTTTTCGATAGCAGAAAATCGCCGAACACTCAAAACACTTATATATGCCTCTCACAAACAAAGAAGAGACGAATGTACCACCATAAGAAAAAAATAATAATCGAAAGTCGAATGTACGTAGCCCGCGAAATTTGAAAATTCACCGTATTTTTTGAACACACCTCGTATATCTTTACTTAACGTCCCTTTGTAAGAATCAGTAACTTACTGAAGCTTTCCTCGTAGAAGCTGTAATGGAACTACAGACTTTTGCTAAATCGCTCAATTTTATGGGAGATAGTTTTAGTATGGCGTAGCCATCGATGTATTCTATTTTCATTTTCAGAATTAAGTTTAGTTACTAAGGTTTGATAAATTATATTAAATTTAGCGCAATTGAATAGAAGGTAATGGGAGGTATGGGAGTTATCAGAAGTGGCGTTATTATTCGGTCAATATTTTTAAACATAAAGCTATAGAGTGCAGTCTGCTAATTACAAATTAGACGGGGAGTTTTGAATTTTGTTAGATCTATCAATTTGTGTGGAAGATACGACAGTGTTTTCATTCTCCGACATAACTTTACCACACGCTTCAAGTTTGCAAAATTGTCTGCATTTATTGCAATTTGGTAAAAGATATGAACGTCTTAACATGTAGGTCAAATCGATCATTTTTATGGTAGGTATCAGAAGGAACATGGTTATTCGTTCTATTTTGCTCGTTCACATTTGTTCAGTCTCATAATGCAATACAATAAAAATACAGTCGATAAAAATCTCAATTGCTGCTGTCATACCAGCTAGAACGAAGGAAAGACATAATTTCGGAAATAGACCAATCTCTAAGGGAAGACTTGAATGGTCTCAGGCTCAAGTAAATTTGTTGGAAAAGTACAACTTATAAAAAAATTAATTTAAGGAGAATACAGACGCAAAATCTTGTATTTTTATGGAATATACCAGAAGGAGGTGGGCTGTAAGGCAGAGAAATGCAGGTTCATGCAGCATGAGAATTGGAAGTTATAAGGCAGAGAAGTGGGCAGGCCCAAAACGTAACATACTCGTATATCGACTTGACCTATTTGTGCAGTGGGAAATCGTAGTTTTTTTATGTATAAAGGGTGTCCCAACAAGAAAGCAAGATTTAAATTTGGCGCCATTCGAAGCGTCATTGTTTGACATTTGAACAATTGTTATTGTTTGCTAGTAGAAGGTACGAGGTTAATAAAAATGGAGCGCTACACGAATGAACAACGCATTATCATTGTGAAATTGTTTACTAAAATGGTAAAAGTTTTGCGGCTATAGTTCGCAAATTCCGATCAATTTGGGGTCACAATAATGCTCCAAAAGAGTCAACTGTAAAGAGATTAATGGATAAATTTGCCAAAACTGGGTCTGTTAGTGATGTAAGGACAACAACGCGCCTTCGACCAGGTCGATCGACCGAAAATGTCGCAGCTGTACGTGATGATGTCGCTCAAACTCCATCCACCTCAATTCGACACCGAGCTCAGCAAATTGGTGTCTCGAAATCCACTATGCAGCGAATTTTGACGAAAGATTTGCATCTTCATGCGTAGAAAGTTCAATTGACTCAAGAACTAAAGCCAGCTGACCATGGACAGCGAAGGGAGTTCGTTAATTGAGTATTGGAGAGACAACATGAAAATGCTGATTTTGCCGATAAAATCATCTTCAGTGACGAGGCCCATTTACATCTTGATGGCTTCGTCAATAGGCAGAATTATCGCATTTGGGGTGAGGAAAATCCTCGAGTGATTCACGAGAAGCAAATGCATCCTCAACGTGTCACTGTGTGGTGTGGACTTTGGGCTGGAGGAATCATTGGATCTTTTTTTTTTATGAAAATGAGGCATGTCAAGCGCAAACAGTCAATGGTGTTCGGTATCGTGAAATGATAACCGGTTTTTTCGTGCCAAGAATTGAAGAAATAAATGTGGAGGGCATGTGGTTTCAACAAGACGGCACCACATGTCATACAGCCAGAGAAACAATTCAATTGCTGCATCAGTCATTTCCCGGTTGTGTTATTTCGCGTTTTGGAGACCAGAATTGGCCGCCTAGATAGTGCGATTTAACACCATTAGACTTTTTTTCTTTGGTTTTTTTTAAGTCGATGACTTATGCGAATATGCCGACGACGTCTCAAGTCTTAAAAGAGCAAATTGGACGCTGCATTAATGACATACCGCAGCATTTATGGAAAACGGTCATTGAAAATTTCATTAAAAAATCGCGTGTGTGCCAGCAAAGCCGCGGCCGCCATCTGCCCGATGTGTTCTTCCAGACATAACCTCATTCTGCCCACTTTACGATATAATAAAGTTTCACGATTTTGTTTTAAATAACTGTGTTGGGATACCCTTTATATATATATATATATATATATGTATATATGTATATGTATTATTAGTATTGAATAGGTACAACTAGAGCCTTTATACGATGTGAATTTATTAGGGAAGGGAGGAAGAAGAATTAATCAAATACCACCCTATTGCCTTTAGTTAAGAAGTAATTGCCAACAAACTGGAATAATTTGGATAAATTTTCATTTTTCCAAAGTTGAATTTAGTTACATTATGACAAATTTTTTTCCTGCTATACCAATTCGTCCTAATTGTGACAATTAAGAATCACAACATATCAACTTATAACCAGATAAGTTGGTATGCCAAAAACGCAATATATCGACTTTGCTTATTTTTTTTTTTTGTAAACTTTTTTAGTAACCGCGTCCACAGTTAGGATAATGCTTCAAAAATTATGTGAGCTGGCATGATTCTTTCCAATATCCGTACGTTATCGTTGTAAATTCACATTATTCAAAAATTGAGTTTAGCTCTTGTATGGAGAAGTTTTCTCTAATGGACCGATTTCGCCTACCTGTGATCTATACCTATAGTGGAGAGGAAACCGTACCGACCGATCGTCAGTTGCGGACAGATGGACTTGCTTAGATCGACATACATTTTTACGGCGATCAGGAATGTATACACTTTGCGAGATATCAGATGAATGAGAAATTAAATCACAGAATGACTATACGAAACATTCGATATTGGTAGATACAAACAGAACTGTTCATCGATCGTATTAGAGAAGAGAAAGTTTTCGCCATGCCCACTTCCTATATGATAAATCGTCAACGGCATGTCGTGAACCGCACTGTGTATTGCAATCAATGGTCGGGTGTACATAATTTTTTTACCCGTTTGAATTGTTGGTATTTATTAAATTTCACGCTTGTTCATATGTTAATTATATTTTCGATTTCATTTTGCGAACAAAGATTAAAAAAAAACATCGTAACCTCTTCTGAAATGAAATCGTTGTTTATCCTTATGAATGACCTGCATCAACAGTGCCTATAGGGTAGTACTCGTATTTACATTTAGGGACCACTGGTTTCCCCACCGGAATGAATACCTATAGTCCACTTGACACAAATGTCCATTTGCCAAATACATTTGTATTACACCAGACTCTGTAATATTTCAGATCATTTAATATCTCACTTATCCCACTTTGTAACGTTTTGACACAAATTGTCTTCATAAAATTGCAATGAAATTCCATAAACTTGAAATATTTTCTTTAATTAATATTTGCTTGGCAAATGCGTACAGATTTTTCGTAACTCCTTCATTCATGTCTATATATATATATATATATAGGTATGTTTATACCATTGTAGCGAGGTCTTTATCGATGGCTTCGACTCTAAACGCTTCGCAGGCTCCATCTTGCCTGGCGATGTTGTGCAAACCGCTGTTAAATCGTAAATCGCGTTAACTCTACCACGTCTAATACTCGACTATTGAAAGAGTTATCCTGTGCGTTTACCTTTTATATACCTAAGCCGAATTCAGGTACAAGGAGTGGTCTCTCCTGTGGCAATATGATGTTACTCCTTATCGCATTTGAGCTGTGGAAACATTCACTTTGTATTACACTTCGGGGACTGGTTCAGTAATCTTTGAATAGACAATCCTCTGGGGAGATTATTTCAATTAATATGCCTGGGCCATGAATATGTGTTATGTGTGGATTCCGCCGGCATGTGTTTGTTCTTGTGAAAAGTAAATTAACTAATGTTCGCAAAAGTCAAAGCTAATTAAAAAAATTAAATTTCTCCTTAAAATTATGCAGAAATAAAAGACAAATTAACCAACAGGTGCTTTCCATAATGGACATTTTGGCAGACATTCTCTTTATGGTGGCAATGTTTATGTTTAATTTTTTATTTGAGGTCAGCCTACGATGTATTATTAGCGAGATTTGGGGTAAAAGGTTACATTTAAAATTTCAAATTAGGAGGCGGGAATTTTAACGCATCAAATTTCATGTGTTGGATAAAGACTTCTGTCGATGTGGTCGAAATTAAAAGCATTAAAAGCGAATTTAAAAGCTACTGAATGCATGAACAAAAGTTTAATTTTAAACAATGATCCTCATTCTAGTTCTTTTATTAAATTTTTAGACTGGTGTACAGTAAGTGGGTTTGAAAAAACAAAAAATTGAAATAAATCTGCAGTTTCAAAACGGTTAGTTCATTCTAGATGAAATTTCATATGGTTATTTTTCATTATGTCTACTTTTCAGAAATGTATATAATTTTTAAGAATTGTAAAATGGACTACTTTTTGAAAAAAATAGGAAGGAGTGGTTTCAACTGACTACTCGTAAGAATGTAATGATAAAAACATTCTACAACATTTTTAATTATAAATATTTTTTAATAAAATGTTGCATTTACAAAGAAATTTAGGTAGTGAGAACTAAACTGACAAAAAAAAATAGAGACTTATTACTAGAAATCCCATCATTCCCAAAAAAAACATTCAAAAATTTCCAAAAAAGGGATTTTTAGTTTTTTTTCCTGTATTTGTCGAAAAATTCATTTTGCATAATTATTCACAACACATCAGCCCGTAAAATCCAGGTGTAAAAACCAATGGGACTTTTCGGGAATCTATGGTTGGAAGTTGATGTTTCTATTAAAAATAAGCCCTATTCGATAGGTTCGTTCTGGTTCTTGTAAAAATTAAAATTTTGCAAACTATTTGCTTTACAATAACCGCTATGAAGTTACCTTTCAGAAAAATATAAACACATTATGCTCTTTCTTAACAAGTTTTCTTTTAAATTTAAATTAAATTAAAAATTTGTGAAAAATTTACTTTTCTTAACTTGTAACTTTAATTACGTATAACTTTTGATTAAGTGCTCCTTTTCCTAAATTCTGTTTTTTTTTCTAACTACTCAGAATTTTGTTATCAATACATCAAAAGTTTCAGAGAAATTGGGAAAAATATGTTTCCGCTAATAGCAAAAAAGTGTACTGAGGTTGGTAAAAAAAAAAAAAAATTTGTATTTTTTTTAAGTCGAATAACTGCTAAAGTTAAGAGATAAAACATACGTAAATTTATGCTATTTGGAAATTTCAACTAGAGAGATACATGCAGGGTAAAGTTTTTTAAATTTGAAAAAAAATTTAAGAGATTGCAGCGATTTCAAATTCCCGAGGTGGCCTATTTTGAGGCATTGTAGCGCAGCCCTCTTTAAATGTATACGATCCAAATCTAAACCCTTAACTTGGACCGCCCGTTTGGAATTCGCAGATTTATATGAATTTTTTCAAAACCACGCACTAGGAGATGGCATGAAACCCCAAAGTTATTTGGGGTTAACTTGTTTCGGTTGCTCCAGAGGGCGCCTCTCCATTTCCATAATACAGACTTTTTTATTTCAGCGATTGTTTTCTTTGGCGCCGTAAAAAATGTTTACTATACTATGGTACTATGTGATTCGCATATAGTCACTCTCTTTCTTGGATATTTGAAAAAAATTTTTTTTTTTTTGTATTATGACAATTTTTTCATTTGGCGACTTTTTGGATTAGGTTCCGCCTTCTTCAAACTCAAATTTCATTATTTTCCCATAAGGATGTTTCATTTTCGGGATAAGGACATATTTGTATATTTTTTCAATTGACAACTTTTTGAACCTTTTTTTTCGAATGATACGCAGTGTATTGCAATTTGTACGAGGGTGGTTTCAAAACTAGCCACCTAAGCTGAGTAGTTTGAAAAATATTATTTTGGTAAAAAGTGGCAACCTCATAATACGTCATAAGTTTTATGGCGCCACATTGTTTAGCATTTTTATTTGAGCCATCAAAAGTAAACGATCTCAGTGAAATTGTAAACAAGGAAAAAATTGTTTACCGTTACGTAATCCAATATTCCCATTTGAAAAGCCTCAGTCCAACCAATATTAAAGCCGAACTAGATTCTACTCTGAGGCAGTATGCTCCTTCGTTTCCAACCGTAAACTATTGTGTATCAGAGTTTAAACGAGGTCGTTCAAGCTGTCAAGATGAACACCGTAGTGGTCGACCAACTGAGATGTCCCCAGACACATAGGGAAGTCTACAAAATGGTATTGGATGATCGTCGGTCGTCTGAAGGTGCGTGAGCTAGCTGAAATGATAGGCATTTCAAAAAGTGTTATACATAGTAAATTGACCGAAAATTTAAAGATGAGAAAGCGCAAGATGGGTGCCGCGCTTGCTTCCAATAGAGAAAAAACAGCGTCGTGAACATGTTTCAGTAGAGTGTTTGGCGATGTTTCACTGCAATAAAGTTGAATTTTTGCCTCGATTTATAAACATGGATGAGATATGGGTCCATCACTTCACACCTGAGACAAAGGAACAGTCAAAACAGTGGACTGGAATGAGGGAATCGTGTCAAAAAAGGGAAAGGCGGTTTCATCTGCAGGTAAGGTCATGGCATCTGTTTTCTTGGGATGTGCAAGGGATTATTTTTATTATTTCATTATTTCTTATTCAGGAAGGAAAAACCATCATCGACGAATATTATGTTAATTTATTGCAGTGTTTAGATGATGAAATTATAGAAAAAAGACCGCATTTGGCGAAAAGGAAAGGGTTGTTTCATCAAGACAGTGCCCTAGTCCACACATGCACTATTGCGATAGGCAGAATTAATCAGTTAAAGTTCGAATTGCTTCATCGTTCACCTTTTTCACCAGATTTGGCTCTCTCGGATTATTTTCTATTTCAAAAATTGGAAAAATGTATCGGTGGTAAAAGATTTGCCAACATTGAACCGATGGAGTCTGCAGTTAATGGTTATTTTAAGGAATTTGACAGTTCTTACTATATAAACAGGATATGGCAGCTATTGAATATCACCGGAAAAACGTTTAATTCGAAAAGGTGATTATTTTGAAAAATTGAAGAACATTTTCCCACCTTTCCTTGTGTCTTCTTCTTAAGTCAGTTAGTTTTGGGACCGCCATCATATTTGCTATTTCTAGCCCTGGACGTACAGGACGTTTTCGCGCAGATAAGAAGCCGGGGTAAAGGCATGTAGTCAACTTAGCTCTTGCCTAACGTCCGAATTTGCTTCGGTAGATAGACGATACGATACGGACTCTGAGTATAGTGGGGACCGGTGGAAAAGAGGAAGGTTATCTTACCACTCCTAAATGACGTCATGACGGCAGCAACTAAGACCCGAGTACGTCGCCACCTGTCGCTCCGTTCAACTTGTATATTAATGTGGTAGCTGAAAACTTAACTTCATAGAAACATCGCTGTTTTTCTCAAATCGGTCATTAATCTTGCATTCCTACGATGTATAGTTTAGATGGTGCGTAATCAGTTCCATATGCGTCGTTTTTCTTGCCATAATAAATCGCCAAAAATACCAAAATATTAAATGGGCAATCAAAAGACCTTTGCGCATGAAACAATTAGTGCAATAAATCGGAATTAATTTTGTAATATTGCGACTTTCCTTAACCCTCAATTTACAAAATAAATGAATCCTAACGTTGACCGAATCGCGTTCTCATAATTATGCAATAAATTGTCGGATGAATTGATCCGTTGGTGGTCTGCGTCTCTTCTATTTAAATAATCATGGAAGATTTTGTACGTTTCTTTTAAATGTCATCTAAAAACAACTAAATCTAAATTATAACATTATATCGTATTATATGCAGTATTTTGATTAACTCATCCGCATTGTAGCCATTATAAAAATACAGCGACTGCAGGTCAGTAACAATACTTTTGCTCTAAGTGCTATTTGTTTGTTGCTGGTGCTTTCATTGTTGGTGACATCAAACTCGTTTGCAACAGCAAACAACTAACTGAACTCTTCAAATGGTTCAACTTTAAAATGGCAAATGTTTTCGCTGTTCCATTTTGAAGAGCTGTTAAAACAAACAACAAATTTAGGCCTGTTTAAGTATATTTGCACAACAGCGACACACAGTGGGATAATTGGGGAAAAGATGGAAATTAAAGTAAGATTTTTGAATCGTTGACCCATTGGAGTGAAAAATCTCAGTATTTGGAGTTATTCAAGAGTAACAAAAGTTGTACAATGCGCATTCCGAGATGGCAGTTTATTTGAAAGAAGTGTAATTTGAGCTTCCACCGCACAGTGACGGGAAAAGAAAAAAATACATACATGCAATTTTATATTGTAGAATGTCAATGGTAATAATTTAAAAACATAGATTCTAAATCGCAAAAAGCGTTTGGAAACACTCAGAGACATCCTTAAAAGAACCCTTTTCACCGTAACGAAGTGGGTGGGAGAAAACGGTCTCGGAGTAAATCCAAACAAGACCGAAGTGCTTCTGTTCACCAAAAGATACAAGATTCCATCTGTGGATCCTATCTCCCTGGGAGGCTCTTTCTCTTTCATTTCGCGGACTGTGCAAAATACTTTGGCGTATTATTGGACATGAAGCTGAATTTTAAACACAACATTCTGAACAGGCGAAAAAGGCTACAGTGGCGCTCCACATCAACCCATCCGATGCACAAAATGTAATTTTGCATTTATTACCCCTGGACATAATTAGTATGTACTCTACCTCAGCTACGGCAGTAAGACTAAGAGAGCTTTCACAGCGATCAAACAATGGTTATGGTCGCAGTGTGATCCATAAAATGGTGCCTGACATAACAGACACCATTGACTACATTCTGGCTGAACCACTATTCGACAAGAAGTACCATACGATATACTTATACCGGATAGAGATACATGGAAATGTAGAACTCCTGGCATAAGACTGCACGTCGATTTCTACCCTGACGGCTCAGAATTAAATATTCAGGTAGGTTTCGGGATTTACTCCAAAGACCAATAGCAAGAAAGAAGGCTACCTATAGTGTTTATCAGATCGAAATTTTGGCCATTATGGAAGAGGTAGGAAGGTTGAGATATAACGTCCTCACCATGGTGGGGATTAACATATTCTCTGGCAGTCAAGCTGCTATTAAATCCCTATATTCTGTCTTCTTGAACTCAACATCAGCTCTGAAATGCTGCAGGTCTCTTAACGATATGGCTCAGCATTTCAACATGCACTATATGTGGGTGCCAGGCTACAGAGACATACCAGGGAACTGCAGAGCAGACGAACTGACAAGACTAGGGACAACCTTACGGACTCCAGCCGAGTTGGAGTCCGTGGGCATGCCTCTAGTAGGAGCTTGCAAGTGCTCCTACTGCGAGATAGAGCATATTGAGCAACAAATGGTAGGTGGACTGTAAACAATCCAGACAGATGTGGCCTCGCCTATATTTGAAGCATTCACACCACTGCTGTCGCTATCAAGACCCGACATCTCGTTGCTTGTATCCTTAATGACGAGGCACTGTCTGATTGGAGGACATGCAGTGAGATTGAAGGTTGCGACTAGTGACTTCTGTAGGAGCTGTAGGGATGACGAGGAGGAAGAGTCCATTAAACACCTTCTCTGCAATTGCCCCGCCCTGGCGAACAGGCGAGGATCAACACTGGGCTGCAATTTCTATAGGGACCTCGGAAACCTGCACCGTATAGATATTGTCGGACTTAAGAGCTTGTTGAGTTGCTCATGATGGTTCTACTGGGGAAACTAGGGATATCCATATCTCTAATTTTCGGGGCATCACAAGTGAATCTAACTATTTAGACTGCCACACTGACCTTAACCTAACTTAAGTCGCAAATCTTCTGAGCTATAAAAGATAACCGGGACAGGTAAGCATGGTTTTTGCATATTTTTTGGTATAATTCAATCGAATACCTAGTTCTGCCAGCACAGTAAAAATTTGTCAAACCTGATGTACCGTATTTTAGTATCCCACTGTGCGACTCTGGTGATAGCTAGAGTTCTGAGTCTCCAAATATAAGCTGCTCAATATTCCTAAAATAACTGTGTAAATTTTCATCAAAATCAAACCATTAAAAAGTAGCATAATAATTTCCCCGTTTTATTTCGCTTGCCCCCACTGTGCACCGTGTCGAATTTAACAAGTTATAATAACTCAGTGTTATAACTTAAACTGAGTCACAAACCAGTCATTCAGTTTTAATTTGCTGGAAAATTATCCCACTATGCGACACTGTGAGCACACAGACTGGTGCCTGATGGACAAACCAGAAGAGCCGCAGTGCCATGTCGTACTACGGAGACAGGACATTGTCCATGAAATAATCGCAGAAAACAAGAGATTTTTCGCTCTCATACCATCGTCGAGGATCTTCTGTGCCTCATTCGTGTTGCACATTCATACATTGTTTAGTATGTTAATATAATTTAAGCTAAATTTAGTTTAGGGTTTTAGCTTGTTCCATTATTGCTGTTGCAGTTTTTGTTGTGTCCTTACAAGCGGAAAATAACAACTGAGAATGATGTTTGTAAAGACACACTCTTACACTCTCCGACAAATGCACAAATGCACACATATTTAGATACATAACCTGTGCACAAAAGAAAGGAAAACAAGGTGTGCCATTAAAGTGTACAACGTTACATGCACGTGTGAATTTCGTGAGTGGACACATATGAGACATTCCTCTCATGAACTGTGGGGGAATGCAAATCGACTGAACGGTAGGGGGACTATTTTGTTAGAAAAATGTGAAAACTTGCACCAACTTTATCAACAGTTTTGTCAACACTACCTTGAAGCATCACATGAAATAAATATTCAAAATATAAAACTAATTACGGAGGCGGCACCACCAACCTTGGGAGGTCCATTTGTATGGATGTCGATAAGACCTATCTTCAATAACATTTGCCACTGATCCTGCTGAATAAAATGTCTCAAATATACTCAAATTCCTTTGCCTATCTTCGTGTAGGATAGTAAAAGGAATTTTATTATTTATAGATGGAATGATCCGATTTATGTCAAATATGCACCGTTTTGTTTGACAGCTTGTTGCCATTTTGAAGATAATTTTATTATGCCTCTCTCATAGATGTCCTTTTCTACGATTTTCACAAGCTTCTCTTGAAAATCGTTCGGCATAGACAGGCGCAGGCGGTAATCACTTGGTGCCATATACGGACTCAAAACTTCATTTAGCATAGGTAGAATGATTCGATTTATGTGAAATACGAGCTGTGTTCAAAAAATAAGGCGAACTTTCAAATTTCGTGGGCTACGTACATTCGACTTTCGATTATTATTTTCTTTTATGTTGGTACAGTCGTCTCGAAGATATGTTGACGGTTTTCCATCCATTCTTGTAGCATGTTTAGTTCGTTTGTGAGAGGCATAAATAAGACAAGTGTTTTACGAGTTTTTGCTGTCGAAAATAATGGATCAAAGAAGTTGCATCAAATTTTGCGTAAAAAATGGAATTGAGTGCTCAAAAACACTTGAAATGTTGATAGTGGCATACGGTGAGTGTACTCTGAGTCAAAAAAAATATTTACATGTGGTTCAAGCTTCTCACAGAAGGTCAAAAAGGTGCAAATGACAACGCTCGGTCTGGACGCCCCAGCACATCAACAACCGATGAAAATGTTGAGAAAGTGAAGAAAATTGTTATGAAGAATAGTCGAATCACAATTAGGGAAGTTGCTGAGAATGTCGGCATATCGGTTGGTTCATGCCATGCAATCATTTCGGAAATTTTGGTCATGAAGCGTGTGGCAGCGAATTTCGTTCCAAAATTGCTGAATTTTGACGAAAATCAACTTCGCATGAGCTTCGCTGAGGAATTGTTGAATTTATTAATTTATTTTCAATATGCAAACTCATTTTTGACACACTGTAATAATAAAATTACATTTGAACGAAGACTGCATCATTACATTTCTTCGCAACTTGTTCAGACTCATATCGTTTAGCCGAATATAGCAGGAAACACCATTATTTGTGCTTATCTTCCAAACCGGTGAATATTTATATAGCATGTTTTCTCATTTTTGAAAGTTGAAACGTGCACAATATGTTCGGCATACGATCAGTTTGAATACGTGCATTGTCTGTTGACAACAAATCAGCTTGCTTGCGCGAATGTTAAGTTCCTAGTTTTAGACGAATTTTCATTTAATTGTGAAAAAAAACAATTTGAACACTTATAAATCGGTAAGTAAAGCGTAAAACTTATGAAGCGAAGTGTTTTTAAGTTTTTGGCCAATAAGAACTAAAGTTTATTTTTATAAATTGCAGCCATGCCGAAAGGAAAGTACTTGAATGAGTTGGATAAAGCTAAGATTACTGCGTACAAGGAAAAGGGTCTAAACAATTTCCAAATCGGACAGAAAATTAACCGCTCTGAAAAGGTCATCCGAAATTTTTTGCAAATGAAGGACGATTACGGGGAAAAACCGGCCAACGAAAGGTCGAACGAAGGTTTCAAAGCGACAGGTTAACCAAATTCGTTCATTGGCTAGAAAAAAAAAACAAGTTTAGTGCTGTTGAAATTGTTTATGCTCTTGAATTGCCTATAGGAAAGCGACGTGTTCAAGCTGTTTTGGCAGCTTCACCAAACCTGGTTTACAGGAAACCAATGAAAGCACCTCTCTTAACGCAGTCTTATAAAGATGCTTGACTCAAATTTGCACAAGAGTACATGAGCTGGACTTTCCAATTTAAGAATGTAGTTTTTTTCAGACGAAAAAAAAATTTAAGTTGGAGGGACCCGACGGATTGAGCTATTACTGGCATGATTTGAAGGCGCCAGAGTCACCACGTCTAAGTAGAAATTTTGGTGGAGGCAGTGTAACGGTTTGGGGTGCTTTTTCGTTTTATGGAAAGTCAAAAATCTGCTTCATTCCGCTAAAATCCAACATATAGAAGTACACCAAACTTTTAGAAGCCGAATTGATTCCCTTCCTGGAAGATCGCCATGATAAGGATGCTGTTTTCCAGCAGGGCAATGCATCAATCTATCGTTCTCGTCTAACAACGACCTGGTCAAATGATTTACTTACTTCTTATGCGGAAGTTCAGTAGAACTATTAAAACTCTATTTTACGTAAACTTGCATTAACATTTATAACGTTCACTGACCGAAATGTTCAAAAGTATTTACTCAGCTAAACGAAATGCGCTCACTATGGAAATGGTGGTCACACGTAGACTTATGTCGGGCACTGTACATATGAAGATTTTGTACGATACTCATTTCTACAATTCCAATTGAATTGATTTCATTTTATGTCCATATCCTTGGGAATGTCTCACATCCGTATAATAATCTACTCGTCTGGATAATGTAAAGCCCTTTTTCGTTGTAAGGTGTGTACAAATGAAACAAAATGAAAACATTTTTACGATTACTGGACGGGGGACTCCAAACAATGGTGGTTATAACTATGTAATTTTCATTTGTTGCTATTGCCGTTGTAGTCAGTCTGGCGTTGTTACTTTCAGTATGTAGTTGCGGTATTCGAGAGTAACAAACAACTTTAGTTTTTGTTTGAAATTGCGCTCTTATTTCATTCAGGTGGCACCGGTCTGCACTGCACTGCACTGCAGCATCGAATGGACTTGTGTGGACGTACAAATGAACAAAATGTGAAATTTTAATGTTGCTCTTCTCTAAGTTTTACATGAGATTAAATTAAATTTCACCTAAATCTAACAATAAAAGAAACTACATTTTCCACAAAATAGCCCGATGCAAAACTTACCCTTTGCACAGTACCGAGTGATAAATGAAAGAGATCATCAATTGCAATTGTGTAGATATTTCTGGTTAATAAATTCATATATTTTACATTTATTTGTTAAGTTTTCTTTGTTTTTATTTCTATAAATAAGTAATTAATTTATGTTCAATAATTGTTTATGGAGGACATTGAATTGTTTATTAATTGTGATCTGTTCAGGGTTAATATTACTGGAGCACCCGCTATTTCATCTTACATTTGTGGTAGTGTTATAACATCTATACACGGTCACATTTACTTACACGTTCACATTTTTTTTTTTTTTTATTTTTATGTATTACTATTAGGCGAGTAAACAAAACAATAGATAACAAATATAAATATAATTATTTAATTAAATTAATGCGTATTACATATTTTTAGAGTAATATTTTTAATAGTTTTTTGGTTTTATAATATTTTTGTTTTAACTTACAAATTAATAAATTTCTTTTGAAGTTTTGTATGAGGAAATTCCTTTGGTTTTATTTTGATTAACATTTTGTTTTGTTTAATAATAAATATAGATTTCTTTTTTCGATTTCTTACTTTTTAATTAAGATTATACGTTTCCTTTTTATATATCAAATAATGATACATTTATATTTCTATAATTAGTTTTCAGTTTTCTTTTTTTTTCAGTTTCTTTTTACTTCATATAATATTAGTACTAACTACTTTTAATACTTGCGTTTTATAATCTATTTGATTTAAATCTGTATTAATTTCGTATGAGCATAAAGGCAATTTGTTTAAGGGAATACGGAACATTAAAATATCTTTTTTATACTACATATAAAAAAAAACGTTGAATTTTTATGTAATTTTCAGATATTAGTAAACTTTTCGAAAGTGCCATAACCTTCACAGAGTTTCAAATCAACTTTGTTTCAATTAAATACCTCTTTGATTTCCACCAAGTAAACAAATTGTAGTTGTTGTAACTCATGATAGCCCAATTGCAATATTCTACATTTAAAAACAGTTGCGAATTGAGAGATTTTAAATAATTATTCCCGTTTATACTATTAAACATTTAAAGGATTCAGTTGTCATTGTAGAGGAAAATATTTAATTGAAGTAATTTAAAATTTAATCAAATATTCAAAGTAACAAAAAATTTTAATTGAATCAATCAGAAATTTATTTAAATCATGGGAAGTTAAAAATTAAAATCTTTTTTGATTCCACATAAAGCTTTAACCTCTTAGAGGCCAACGACGCTGATAGGCGTAGCAATGGTGGTGCTAGGGGGGCTTAGCCTCCCCCAGATCTTTTTTAGCACCCCCCAAGGTTTTCAGAATAGGGGCATTGGGGGAATTTAACCCCCTCCCCATCCATAGGATGAATGACTGAATTTAGCCTCCCCAGAGAGAATAGCGTCACCTTAGGTCTGGTGTGGAACATATAAATGTTCCCTATATGTTCCACACCAGACGTACGGTGACGTCATTGGCGTAGCAATAAATTCTCTCTGGGGAGGCTAAATTCATTCGTTCATTCATACATCCTATGGATGGGGAGGGGGTTAAATTCCCCCAATGCCCCTATTCTGAAAACCTTGGGGGGTGCTAAAAAAGTTCTGGGGTAGTCTAAACCCTTCCCTAGCCCCACCTTTGCTACGCATATGGGCACCGTCGCCCTCTTAGATGTTAAAACTTCATATGGAATCAAAGAAGACTTTGAGTTTTAACCTCCAAATAGAATCAAACAAATAGACTAAAAGAACAATTGAGAGATCATACATCATTCTAATTATGTTCTTATTTATAAAATTCTAGGAAAGGACTGATTGAGCGAATTTTGCTCAAATAGACAAGAAAGAGTAAAAGGGGGATTAAGAACAATTTGTCCTTTTGTTTGTATCAAGATTTTCATTTAATCATAAACGTGTTGCTCTTGGTTTTGAAATTTAAATATTTTTACGTGGCCGAGGGCTGATCTCTATCGGCGGTCGAATCGCGCGAACCAGTTCGCAAATTGTCTTTAGAGGAGCTCGGGCCCCTATTTGGGAGAAAGCTTTTGAAGCTAGAGGTACAACCAAATAGCTCGCTTGCTGACCTAGAAACCAGAAACCAGGTCCGAAAATCGTTGACATTAGGCGCACCAGCTCGAAGCGAATCCCCGTAATAAGAAATATGAATTTGCCTATATTTCGGAAGAGGAGTGGTTAACAACGAAACTGATCCCATTTTGGGAGCTTTTAACAGCGTTCTTGCATTTTGACGGCTCTTTTAAATGACAGTTTTTATTTGAAAATGTGTATATAAAAAAAATTTGTTTATTTTCATAATTGTTTTCTCCATTTCCGCGGTTATACTTGTATTTTAGCGGATTTTCCCATTTATTTATATTTATAATTGATCTCAACATTCCCGCGGTTATACTTGCATTTTAGCGATTTTTTTTTTTATTTGTTTATTTTCATAATTGTTCTTTCCATTTCCGCGGTTATACTTGCATTTTAGCGAAGTTTTCTATTTGTTTATTTTTATAATAGTTCTCCTCATTTTAGCGCATATACTTGTATTTTAACGATTTTTTTTCGTGAAAATTTGTGTACACTAAGTAAAGAATACCGCTCTCTGCAAATCCTTTATCAACGCCAAAAATCCGCTTTCACCTTATGGACATATTTCTATTTTAGAGAGTTTTTACAAATCCGCTTAGAAACCCCAAAAATGTCTTACTTTTTTCAGTTTTTTAAACTTGGCCAGGGACATAGCTGCTGGCACCGAACCGTCACCAATTTGTAAGCCAACTCGGTCATTTATATATAGTCAAAGTTCTTTTTTAAACATGACCAGGGACTAGATATGGCTCCTAGCACCGAACCGTCAGCAATTTGTAAGCCAATTCGAGGTTAAACTCATGGAATAAAGCTTATTCTATACACCAAAAGGTCCTCCTAATATGTACTACTGTGCAAAATACTAAATGTCATTTTCAACAACTAGATGGGCCTTAAAAGCGTAGCTTTAGGTTCATGAATTCTACAATTGACCAGTTATTAGAATTAATTGACCAGTCATATTAGGCTTTACCTAGGCACAGAAAGAATTGCTGACATGTCTTTGTGGACAATAAATAGTTATCACTGAAGGCTGTCAAAGATTTTACGCAAACAGTTTTCAACCAGGCGATAAGCTTCAATATACTATTGATAATAGTTATGAGGAAAGCTGCAGTAATCTGGATTGATACTGTTTTTAATGAAAATCATAGGCTGTAGTTTGTATCCTGATGATGTACATGTCATTTGCCATGGGATATTACTACAGTCACCTCAAGGATTCAATCGTGTTACTAGTTTCGTTTGCGATGCTTCGTGAAAGTGGCAGCAGTGTGTGCTGTAGTCGGTGAAATTAATATTATCTGCTTCTGCTCGACTGTCAACGAAACGAATAATGTAAGATTGCGAATTTCAAATTGCAGGATATTTTTGCGGTAAGCCATTAAATGGCAAAGCTTCTTCCGAGAAAAAACAAAGAATCCAATTGTATCAAATACTAATAAAGAATTAACTCATCATTGAAAATGTTACCCTGGCCCTCTGAAAATTTAGCATTTCCCTGTTCGGAAAAGAAAACCAAGGAGACGAAATGTTTACATAAGAATATGCATTTTAAGAAAAGATGCTTACCTCAAAATCAAGGTTCCAATTTAGAAGCTGCTTGTTTTTAATTTGTAAAAGCAAGTCAAGCGAAGAAAACCCGGGTTTTTCAGTCTTGGCGTTATGTTGTCTAGAATAGAAAAATAACAGATTTTCTGGAGTAACATTCTCTTTCACCCGTGATTTATTTTGGTTGACAAAAGATGCAACTTCGATGGCGACGTTTTCAGGAAATATCGTGAGAAATCGACAAAGAATTACATCTCGTACATTAATGCACATTTTTCGACTAAAGAATAGCAAAATAACGGTTTTTCTGGAGTAACATTCTCACCCGTGATTTATTTGGAGGACAACAAATGCAACTTCGAGGGCGACGTTTTCAGGAAATACCGCGAGGAATCGACAAAGAATTACATCTCGTACATTAATGCACATTTTTCGAGTAAAGACCACAAAAAATGTTGCTTCTCGTACAAGATGGATATGGAGATTCAAACCATTGTCCAAAGAACTGTATGTGGTCAATTTCATTCAAATACTACAGGAAAAATGTGCTGTTTTGTGCCATTAGGCAGTTAAGCTGTAGGCCTGTCCAAAGCTTTCGGATCTTGAAGAATATGTGTCACCCTATGCTATATATAGCTTCTTGATACAAATCAAAAATATTGCTTATATCGAGTATAATATTTTAACTCCAATATTCCCTTAAAGAAATTGTCTTTATTGGTGCGCTACAATTACGCCGTATATTAATTAAAAATTAGAGAAGATTGACTGAACAAAACTTTGACAAAAGCTCAGCGTGACCCAATTTGGACTCAATTTTAGTGCAACCGAATGGAAGATATGAGTCCAAGAAGACATGGGCTAAATCTATCATTTGTATGAAATGTATTAGCAGGATTAATCCGTCGATACAGGTTGCGGGGAATGGGGAAATTTCTAATTTAGGCTCTCTGATTGTTATTCACTTGGGAATAACCAGATCCCTGTGCAGAATTTCCCAAGCAGCTCACGATTTCCGACCTTCGGGCAAGTATTCCCTGGTAAAGTCATCAGACATCCGTTCGATGGTAGCTAAAGTAAGAAAGCGATTAGTTGGGAAACCTAAATGGCAGGCTAACACGGATGCGTCTTAGCCCAGAAGGTAACTTCTGTTACTGACACTCAACTCGCCAGCCTAGTCGTCGTTGGGAGTCTTAACATTAGGATCGGATGCAGTGGCCTGATAAGCCGTTCATTTTAACTTCAATATTCCCTTAAATAAATTGTCTTTATTGGTGCGCTACAATTACGCCGTACCATAAATAGTTAATAACGATCAATTACGTTTCTTAGCGATTATTTTTTTTTTTTTGTTTTTTGTATAATTTCTTTCTTTGGTTCAATAGATTTTTGTATAATTTTACTGTCTAAGATTTAATGGTATTAAATGTGCAACGATTCAGCAACATTTTATGTTTGTTGGGATGAAAATTTGTCACAAATATTATTACAATGATTATGTATTTAAAATACATTACATTTAACTAATTGAAAATGATATGTTTAAACTTTTTGTTATCTCAAAGTAATATTAAATATTTCTTTTTAATTTAATTTTTTTTTCTTTTTTGTTTTTACTTTGCATTTTAACCCTTTTTAG
>JAHXMU010000712.1:377592-419647 GCA_019455685.1 Philornis downsi | reverse complement strand
TATATATATATATATATATATATATATATATATATATATATATGTATGTATACAATGAAGTTATACATATATGTATATAAATTAATAAACTTTAAAAGCATGCAAAATAAATGATAATAATAATTTTCATTACATCCCACGAATAGTCATGAAAGGATGGAAAGATGGGAGAATGTTATGTAATACTTTCTGAAATATGTTGAAATAAATGTTAATGAATTTGGCAGCATACATTTAAATATCCGTAATAGAATGATTTTTCAATGTCTGTTTTAGATTCCTTAATTCGCCAATTTTTTTCATATATAAACAGGCTTGTCGCTTTATACATTCCATTCCATTATCTCAAATTCGGTTACATTATCTGGAGAAACCCTCAGCAACCGGCACTATGTGCGACCAAATTTTTTGATATCAATGACAGAAGTAAGATTTATGGTGATTTCTGAAAAAATAAAAAAAATCATAATAATAATAATATGTTGTCAAGTTGCAATAATGTTGTAGCATTTTCTGTTCCGGAAAAATAACATAAAAGGTTCATATTTCACCATTTCTATGAGGTTTAAAATTTATTAGAAAACTGAACTGAAAGTTATTTTGTGTTTCTGCAGAAAATATTCTACATTAAAGTACGAAAAAGGAAGCAGAATCTAAAGTTCTCCGTTTGTCTTAGGATCACCGAATTGATATAATTTCTGGCGTGATAGTGCAATCTATTGTCAAATAGGGCGTGGTCATTCCGGCGATTTTTTCACATTTCACCCAGTGTTACAAACCCAATGTAATCGACGAGAATTTGGAGAATCAAATTTTAATAAATCGATCAATTTGTATGGGAGGCACCAGAATAGGTAGGGCAACATCGCTCTCAAAACTTAGAATATCAAACGTATGATATATTTCAAATTTGATGCAATTTGATATAACCGATTGGAAGATATAGAAATCAGAATATATGGATTACATCGATCATTTGTATAGGACTAGAAAGGGTGTGATCACTTGATCAATTTGTCCCCGATATTTAGGGAACTCTAAAACAATGTAATGGATAAAAATCTAGAGTACTACAGCTGACTAATTAGAAATTACAGAAGATTGATTGAATTTAGAATTTTATTCTGAAAAAATTCTTTGGCAAACGCTTAGCGTGGCCGATATTTTAGGGAACTCTAAAACAATGTAATGGATAAAAATCTAGAGTACTACAGCTGAATAATTAGAAATTAAAGAAGATTGATTGAATTTAGAATTTTATTTTAAAAAAATACTTTGGCAAACGCTTAGCGTGACCGTTGTTTTAGGGGACTCTAAAACAATGTAATTAATAAAAATCTAGAGTACTACAGCTGACTAATTAGAAATTACAGAAGATTGATTGCTTAGAATTTTATGCTGAAAAAAACACTTTGGCAAGCGCTTAGCGTGGCCACAATTTTTGTGCACCCGATTGGATGATGTGAGTCCAAAAAGAAATGGGTTAAATCGGTCATTTGTATAGTAGGTACCAGTACGGTTAGTCAGCGGCATTGTAAGATATGGAGTTAAGAATATATGGATTTAATCGCTCATATATATGGGAGGTATTAGAAAGGGCGTGATTACTTGATCAATTTTTCTCTGATACTTTAGGGAACTATAAAATAGTAAGATGATTAAAAATCTAAAGTAATACAGCTGACTAATTAAAAATTAGAGAAAGATTGACTGAACAAAACTTTGACAAAAGCTCAGCGTGACCCAATTTGTACTCAATTTTAGTGCAACCAAATGGAAGCTATGAGTCCAAGAAGATATGGGTTAAATCGATCATTGGTGTGGAAGATATTAGTACGGTTAATCCGTCGATTTTGTTGCTGCAGGTTGCGGGCAATGGGGAAATTTCTAATTTAGGCTCTCTGATTGTTATTCACTTGGGAATCCAGAAATCTGTGCAGATCTCTGTGCAGAATTTCCCAAGCAGCTCACGATTTCCGACCTTCGGGCAGGTATTCGCTGGTAAAGCCATCAGACATCCGTTCGATGGTAGTTAAAGTGAGAAAGCGACTAGTTGAGAAACCTAACACCGGCAGGCTAACACCGATGCGTTTTAGCCCAGTAGGCAAGTTCTGTTACTGACACTCAACTCGCCAGCCTAGTTGTGGTTGGCAGCTCCAACATTAGGATCGGATGCAGTGGCCTGATAAGCCGCTCATCTTAAAAAAAATTATCGTGAAAACACCGAAGAAAATAAAAGTTACGGCTGAAGAGTTACAGGGACAAAATTGCATTTCGAAAAGTCGCTTAACTTGTATGGGACTTGCTAGAAGGATGGGCCGATATTGTCCATTTATAATCACCGGCTATAAACTGGCAAAGTATTAAACTGTCCCAGGTTTTAAGAAGTGCCGGCAGTTACCATGTTTTTACACATTTATCGATGATTTACAGCAGCTATCATGTCCGCTAGTCAGCCAGACAGACGGACAGGCGGATATCTGTTAATCGGCTTAAGAAGTCATGAAACTTCTGAACCTTTCTGGGTTTTGCATTTTTGCCATATTGAATGATATGTACCTTCATAGGTGCAGATGAAGGCATACAAATTCAAATGGAATAGTTTAACAGAATTTTGTTCTTTTAAGCGAAATATGATTACACCAATACCCCGGTTTGTTTCGTTCGTTTCGAAGTTGCGTCTTTCAAAAAAGTCTGTTGTTTCGAAGTTGCGTCGTTTCCTGCTTCAGTTTGCATCGAAGTTGCGTCGTTAGTGCTTCGATTTGCGTCGTTAATATGATAATGTTTGCGCAAAGTTAAAATAAAAAGGGGATTTCCCCTTTAAATCTAACGTAATTAATTATGTCAAGGTTGGCTACTGTTTAGCTAGTTGAAGTTAGTAGTATAAAATTACATTTGCTGAAGTGAAGTTTAATTTACACATTTTGCAGAAAGCAACTAAGCTGTTGATATTGGAAAAATCCTTGGACTAGCCCGTTTTACAATTAAATCTATTTGTTTCAGAGATTCTGTTAAAATTAACAAAAACGTTGAAACCACAACATTTTTGCAACATAAACAGGTTACAAAAATGAGAAGTCCTTTTATGGAATAGAAGACCAAAATTAGCGAAGAATACCATTAAGTCTAATGGTTATTCAAAAGAAAGCTCTAGCTTTATTTGAAGATCTGAAGGAAAATTATCCATTATCAAGTGCCAAAAGTGCGGAAGAATTTGAGGCAAGCAGAGGTTGGTTTCACCGTTTTAAGACCCGCGGAAATTTACATAGCATTGCATTAAAAGGAGAATCTGCTAGTGCAGATAATTCAGCTGCAGAAAAGTTTAAGCTTGAATTAAAAGCCATTATTGAAGAAGGTGGGTATTCTGCGCAACAAGTTTTAAACGCTGATGAAACGGGACTTTTTTGGAAGCGTTTGCCAGGATGAAAATCCGAAAAGCCTTCGCCTGGTTATAAATCTAGTAAAGACAGACTTACACTTCTTTTGGGAGGAAATACTGCGGCAGATTTTAAATTTAAGCCATTCTTAATTTACCACTCTGAAAATCCGAGAGCTTTTACAAATATCAAAAAGGGCGAGCTTTCTGTTCATTGGCGTGCAAATAAAAAAAGATGGATGACTGCATTATTATTTAAAGATTGCATGGAAAATTATGCCGTTCCTGAGCTAAAGACTTATTGTTCATCAAACAATATCCAGTTTAAAGTGCTGTTGTTACTTGACAACGCACCTGGTCATCCAGTTTTTTCAGACGACTATTCGGAAAATATTAAAGTTATTTTTATGCCTCCTAATACCATATCTGTGATACAGCCAATAGGCGTTATATCTAACTTCAAGTCATACTATCTGCGAAGAACTTTTAGTTAACTTTTAAAAGCAACTGACGGAGACAATTTGCCATCGATGAAAGATTTTTGGAAAAATTACAATATCTTGATGGCTATTGATAATATAAACTTATCTTGGAAGGAAGTAAAAGAATCGTGCATGAACAGAACCTGGAGTCAATTATGACCCGAATGTGCTCACAAAGATATGGAAAAAATTAATGATGTTCCAAACATATGTAAAGATCTTGCAGAATCGGTTAGATATGCAAATTTTGATGGAATGGAAGAACACGATATTAATGATCTCCTAAGATTTAAAATACGAAAGATTTAAGATTTAAGTAACGAAAATTTGTTGTTGGCAATTCAGAGTGACAATATGCAGCACGATGAAATGCTTCCGCAAGAAGTTGAAGCAGAAGAAAAACAGCTTACTGGTGCTTACAGATGATGATCGCAATTTAAAGGTGTCTAGAAATGTCACCGATACTATCGGTTGTTGTGAGGAAATTTATTAAAGAAAAAACTGTAACAATCCAACAAACTTTAGATAATTTCATACAATAATCAGTAAGACTGACAATTCCAATCAATGAAATGGTATGTAATCGATTTAGATGATTCAAAGTCAGAATAAAGAATATTAACGAATCCATATAAATTTTGGCTTTTGTACCATGAATTCCATATTGTTTATTTTAATCTTAATATTTTTGTTATGTTTTTTTTTTAGGTTTTCTCATGAATTTTTACTGCTATATTTTTATTTTAATAAAAAATATTTTCAAAAAAATAAAAAAGTAGTATTTTTTTTATTGAAAAATCTATTTTTTTTTTTGCTAAAATTATAAACCAAAGAATCAATTAAATGAAAATCAATCCAAATGTATGAAAAGTCGTACTTCGGTTGCGTCATTTCGATTTTTGTCGCATTTCTTCGGTCCCAATTAGCGACGCAAACCGGGGTATTTTGGTGTACATCAATTTTTTGGTTACTTAACTCCATTGAGTGAGAATATGTGTACTAAATTTAATTGAATTCTGAATTGTAATATATGAAATTAACTGTTGTCGGAAGTTCTGTAATGACAACTGGCAAGCACAACTCGTTGCCTGAATAAAACTCCTTTGAATTGGCACTAATTCTAATTCTCATCTTTCATTTATCGCCACTTGTAATTTTTTCACGATTAATTTGATTGCAGTCATGTGAAATTATATGATCCAAATTACAAGTTCCAATTTTCATTTCGCTGGTAGAAACCATCTGTGAAATTTGTCCTCCTAACGACCATCGCTATTGGATAAATCATAATGCAGTCCAACATTTGAATTCGACAGCTACAACCAGAGAGGTATAAAATTGATTGGAGGATTCGGCCTTCATGTTAATCATCTCTATCAATCTATCACTACGTCTGTACAAAAACAAAGAAAATTATGTTGACGACTTGAAGAAGATTACGCTTAAAGTTCTTATTAACTCGAGAATCAAATTGTATTTTGAAAATATATCTATGGTCACAACCCGTAACAGCCTAACTCGAGTTAGGACACAACTGAGTTATTAGCACCATCGTATTCAGCGTATCTAAATTTATTTGCTCTAAATTTTTCATGTTTGTATCTCTTCTAGGAAGGCAATTAGTCCTAAAAAACCTAAAAGCTTAAGTTATTTTTCTGAATGACTGTTTTGGCATAACTGCTTAAGTCAATTTAGGATTACAACAAATATAAAAATTATTTTTTCATCATTGCCTAAATCAACTTAAGTCGTTAATCCAAAAAAATAAAGAAACAATTTTATTTTCCTAACTTGAGTTAAGCTCTTATTCCGAATTACGATTTCGTTTTTTGATAAACATAAATTGAGTTAAGGTCTTTCTCCAAACTTAAAGTTTTTTATTTAATCTGGAATAATAGCCTAACTCAACTTGAACTTTTTTTCTTTCTTTCGTTCAACAATTCATAAGAGCCTAAGTGTATTCTTCGATAATATCTTTCGACTGCGAGAATAAACAACTATTTTTTGTTAACAACTAAGTAAAGAAATTCGTTTCCTTGGAATCTGTAGCAAAGTTTTCCAAAAAAAAACACCTCCTGATTTTCAGTGAAGATTCAAAACTTTAAATTCCTGTACTGAAAATACTGAAAAACAGACTTAGGCTGTTATGGGTTGTGACCACAGATATTACTCAACAAAAACTTTAAATAATGGATAAATGTTTCGCCTGTTACGTTTCAACTTATCAAACACAATAAATAGTAATGTAGCTCAGTGGAAACTATAGAAAGGTTAGGTTTTCTAAATTTTTTTTTAGTTAATTTCGTTTTTTCGCAAAATTGTTGAATTTTTTTAGTAGGCAAATTTTGTCAATATTGACCGGGAGTTACTTTTTGTTTTTTGCCAATTGCTTATTTGGATGACACAAAATTTTTGCTTTTTTTTTTAAATTCAAGTAAACCGCAAACGAATTACATTTCGTTATTGAATACAAACTCAAAACAGTTTTTCCAGTTCAACCGATTTTGCCATAAGATATATAGCGCGCTTTTGTTTGATTTGTAGACTAAATTTTTTCAGATTTTGAGATATATCGATCCAAGCTAACAAATAGCTACAATAATGGGACATCTCCGGAGATCCTTTGCAGCTTATGAAGTCTACCATAACTCCACTATTGAAAACGTTTTAATTGGTTTTTATTTCATATGGAAACTTTATGTCTGCTGGGCGTTTTGGAATTTGTGAAAGTGTTTAATGATAAGTACCATTGCCATCAGCAATACATTTAAGGTTCTGCAATTGTGTATGTACGTGCTATATGGATTTATGTTGAACATCTATCCAAATATCAGGGGCGGAAGACAGCAACTTCAGTTTATTCTTCCTTACTGGGCATTTAAACGATATCTTTGCTATTACTGATTAACACAATATTGAATGTTTAAAATCTTCCTAACATTTTCTTGACTTTCTCCGCCTCAACAACGTAATTATCTCCCCATATAAGCAAAACTTTATTTTTCGGATTAAAAAGTGCATCTGTACCTTCCATGTAATTTCGATATTTCAATAAAATCATATACATTTTCTATTGATGAAATATCCTTTCCGTATTTTATTTTGCTTATTTTTTTTTATGAAATAAGCTTTGCAGCTGTTGCAATTTTGCATTCACAAAATGGGTACGCATCTAAATGACCAAACATCGTACCTTTTTATCGGTTCGATGGATAGACAGTGAGCCAAATTCTTTGAACCTTCAGCCTTAGTTGCCTAAACAGTTTCAATGGTTGTTGGTTTTAAGCTCAAATGATGGTTATTAAAATCTGATCTTAAATTTGAAATCGATTAGTAGTAACCTGGTTTTATTAGGTGCGCAACTAAGTTTCCGTTGTTTGCCAATGGATGGCGCGAGCTGTAAGTGCTAATCTATTCTGTCATAACCTAAACATCATGATCCAAGCGGAGAGGCACGAAAAAGCGATTCTTGAGCATGATAACGTAGCCAAGCCCCTTAAAACCTACCCGAAAACGCTGAAATGGGAAGTCTTTACCATATTCTCTAGATATTGCACCGGCCAATTATCACTTGTTCCGTTCGGTGGCACACGGTCTGGCTGACCAGCAGTTCCACTCATATGACGACGTCAAAGAATGGCTAGATTCGTGGATAGCCTCAAAAGATGAACAGTTTTACCGCGACGAAATTCGAGCTTTGCCAGAAAGATGGAAAAAGTAGTAGCAATACTTTCAATGAATCATTTGTAAACATGTTTTCATAATAAACTTGCGTTTTTATAAAAAAAAAAAAAAAAAACGGCGAGAACTTAGTTGCACACCTAATAGCATAAATTAGTCCAAACAAATCAGAGGAAAACCGACAACACATAGCGTTGCGATATTTTGGAACCGGTTGCCAATAGTTGGCTGTATTGTCCAAATGGAAATTAATGAAACCCTACTTACAATAGTAGTTTCGATATTCTATATTTATTTCCAATAATTTTTGCAAATTATCATACTGTGAGTCATTTCAATAGCAAAAAGCTCATCATCAAAATATAGCGATTGGTTTGAAATGGGGTACGTAGTAATAATTCACAAGACAAAAAAGCTGCAGAACTAAAAATCTCTAGTAATAAATATGATTGACGGCACAGAAAATCTTTATGACGGCTTTGTTGAAAAAACTGATTAATAAAGAGACAAAAATTTCCTTTAAAATAAATATGAAAAAAACAAAACGTAGTCTTAAACAAAAATAAGTGACTAGATGCAAAATTGGACATGAGCCATAAGTACCGCCACGTTGACATGTCCAACATTATGAATTGCACAGTATGGCGAACAAGAAACCTATCGAATTTATACATTTTGTCCAGTGAAAATCCAAATCTTTTACTATTTTCAATAATCACCCCTTCAATAAGGGAAAGAAAACAAATTCCCTTGCATCTCATGAATGAGACATAAGAGACCTTCTCGCTTTCAGTGAGTCTAGACGCATTCTATTTTTAGACTCACTCCACGCGACCTACAGTTTAAAGACGATTCCGAACATCACAGATTGAAAAATATTTACAAGACTTGTCGATTACTCGACTAATCGAAACGTTCGTCAGACGCGTCGAGGTGGCCGTCGCTTAAATGCGGGATTGAACCCGCGATCATGCGAACAATGGTCGGGCGTACTAATCATCGCGCCACATTCGGAGGCACTAGGAAGATTCCTTAAACAATTTAGGAGCCGTGTGTTAAAAACATCTTTTTATCATATGTTCTTTAGCAACTTCACCAGACGTTTTTCCCGAAAAAGAACCCTTAAAAGATTACACCAGTTTTAGTAATTCTTTCCTATTTCTATACATATCAACGCTTTTCAATTATTGAATAAATGGTAAAATATATTTAAAAAAATTCTGCAATTTTTTCGTCGCATACTTATAGCGCACTGCATTTTCAGGGAAGATCGCACAGTTTGATCCCTAAATGGGCCAAGGTCACGCCATTTTTATGTACCTGTTCACAAAAGTTAGGGAAACGTAAAAATTGCAGAAATTCCACTTTAAAAAAATGAGGGGGAAAAGTTGAAACCACTACAGAAATTTCAAACAGTTTAAGTGATTTACATACATATTCGTATACTCTCAATCAATATCCTTTTGCGTTGCTGCAGAAGTATGAATGGGGCCAGAAGGGGCGTGGCAAATTGCTTAGTCATTCATTCCTCCAGGTGAAGGTATAAAAATGTTCTGAATTACAGTTCTATAAAGGAAATTAAATTTGTAAGTCCTCCGTTTGGGGAATGTAGAAGGACCACCAGTTTTTGCAAAAATCGGCTAATTTGTATGTGTGATACCCTAAGGGGCGTGGCAGTGCAGCCTATTTTCATCCGCCATATTAAATGATCAATTACTAATGTACCTAGAAAGGCATACTTTTTTAAATGATGTATGGTTTTAGAAAGGGCTGTGACACTGAGGAAGCAGCTATAAATGTAATAAGTGTTATATATAAAGGTTAAGGGTTATAACCACCATTATAAAGGAGTAGTTGGAGTATTTTATGATTGTACGAAATGATTTCTACAATTTTATGGAATTTTTCCACAAGGCATATCTCTTTTAGACAGCTATCTTCGGAAGCGGAAATAATTTGTATGTTTTAATGGTTGTAAAAGTTCATTACAAGATGTTCAAGATGCCTTGTGGGTGCACCACTTGTACCCTTGTTATTTAAAATATATTTCAATGCTATAGGAAAGATTGGATTGACAGGAAAACTCTTTATGTACGCAGATGACTTAAGCCTTATAAACCCTTACCGACACGAAACAGTTGGCAAACCGCATATTGAACTCGACGTGTCCTTGATATATGAGTTTGTTCAAATAAGCTAAGCGCCTAAAAAGCAAAGTTGATTTGATTTAAGCCTTATTGTGATCACAACAACCACTTTACTATATTGATGGCAACATTATCCAAGAAGTCGATTGTGTTCAGTATTTAGGTACATATATACGATTATTTACAAAGTAATCTGTGCTGGGATAAACACATTAAACATTTATAAAACAAATCAGCTCAAGTAGTAGGTATTTTGTATAAATTGTATAAAAAATATGTTTAATAGAACAGTGAAGCTTTTAACATACGAAACTTTAATTCAAAGTATTTTGAATTATATGGGTGTTTTTTGTGTGGGTATATAAAAAAAGTGCAGAACTGAAATCTTTACAAAGAATTCAAAACAAAGCCTTGAAAACTGTGGCAAATCTACCTTTAACATATTCAACACTTTCGCTATATAGAAACATATTCCCAATCATTTTACCTGCACACGGAATTTATCAAATGAAACTCCTTATGTACGAGTACGTATTCAAATTCTTACAAAATATTGGACATCACATCATACACTTTACTATCAACCAACAAGTAACTTCAGTACCACAAATAGTAGTAACTTAAGGCTACCACAGTGTGGACTTGAAACTACCAAGCAGAGGATTGATTATTCGGGTAGCCATGCGTATAATAATTTACCTCAAAATTTAAAAATTTTTAATAATATTTCAACATTCAAAAATTTGTTGAAAAATCACTTACTGCAGAATGTTGAAGAAATTCTTATTTAAACTTTTTTTGTTTGTATATAAAATTTGAAATAATTTTTCAAAAATTTTTCTGTAACAAATTGTAAAAGATATTGAATTTTACTGCCAACCTGCCTCTACAATGTATATTTTAGATGCTGGGGCGCAACTTGTTAAAACTTATATTATTATTCTATTCAGTAATTATGGGAAAAGATAATAAAAAATTAAATGAAAAAAAAAAAATGCCTAATGCTTGCTCAATTGTACTGAATACTGTGGAATTAAATAAAAGCTAGGAATCTATTTAGACATTCCTACCCAGAAAAATGTTTTGGAATCAGATCTAGCAACACTAATTGTAGAAAAATTTCCCTGGTAATGCATTCCCATTCTATAAAGTCTTCCAAGTGATCGGTCTATTGGAACTACTATACTTCCAGGACTTGTTGTGTGAAATATATTTTCTATATATATTTCTCATTATGCATGAAAAGAGGAACCATTTGTAGGAAGTTCAAAGCAAACCAATATATAAAATCGATTCTATATTTTTAAATTCTACATAAAATTCCATTCTGAAATAATTTATTGCAAAGCTAGCGCGAAAGGACACCTCCACGTTCTATTTTTGCGGAGAAGAACCTGTTCGGTTTTGAGACAATCTCAAATAAAAATTATCGACGATAGAAAACCAAAGAAATAGAACATGTTCAATCAATTACATCAATTACATTATCAATTATAATGAGGTAATTCGTATGGGAAATACCAGAGAGAACATGAATACTCGTTTAATTTTGTCACATTTTAGTTAGCTTTTTAGAAAAAAATTGAGGTTACTGCTGGCTACATCTTAGGCGTTACAGGGAGGAAATGGAATTTCCGAAAATTATAGAATTTTTGTGGGAGGTATCACAGGGTAATGGACCGATATAATCCATTTACCTAGCTGCCATCTGGGTAAAATGTTAGGCAACGCCAATTTTAGGAAGTTCTGTAAAGATTTACGTCATTTACCGTGTCCACCAGCCAGCCAGCCAGACAGATAAGCATCGCTCAATCGACTTAAAAAGACGTGAAACGTGTTTGGTTACTTTAAAACCTTCCTTCTGGGAGTTAGACTTTTGACCGTAACAAATGATATCTGCCTTAATTCCTCCGGAGGAAGGTATGAAAAGGGAAATGTTTCATAAGTATTTTCTTTGGACTAGTTCATTCCAAACTACACATATTTACTGTTCTACTAATGTTAAAATTTCCATTTTCAATCTTCAAATTCAATCTGAATAAGGAAGTTCTAGACATTAATTCGTGTTTTTTTTTGTGTGCCTGTTATTACATTATTAAAGCTGTATTTTTCTCTGTCTTTAACTAAAGGCCCTTTAAAGGGCCTGAGCTGGTTATGTCTCAAATGGCGACTACGAATGTGTAACAGACACCATCCATATTTTCATATATCTTGACGTAGTGCAAAGTTGCGATGGTTTTGACCAGTTTGCTGTTAATGTTGCTCACACTGGGGAAGGGGAATGAAATAAAATGCAGTAGCAATCCGTTAATATATTTACCATTGTTATAGTTTTGAACTGCAACTGAAGGCTTAAATTATTTATAATCTTGACGTTCATTTGGTTGGCTTTAGCTCGAATGGCTGATGCGGTCGCTGGTCAGAGCTGAGAACGTATGAGGCAGAGTGCCATCAGGCTGCGTTGCCGTTGATCCTCATGTCCGCTGAATATTTTACGCCGCAGATGGACCAACGAACAAAAAACAAAAAAAAAAAAACGTGTGAACAAATTGTTTGTTGTCTGCCATTGTATTGGATTTCTGATGCTGAATGTTGTTGCATTTATTTATTTTTCTCTGCGGTTTTTCGGGAATTTAAATGTACGAGGAGGAGGATGAAGAGAAGGAGTTGAAGGAGTAGTGCGAACGTTTCACAGATGGGGGTGTTGCCTATTGTGGTGCAACAGCAGCTGCCGCTTGTGATGCCGCATTGTTATTCAAGCTTAAAGCCAAACTGTTGGGTATTAAGCCAAGTGTGGCCGCTGTTGTGGGTGTAGTGGCAGTGGTGGCCTCCTGGTAAGCCATGTAGAGAACAAGAAGAGTAAAAAAGAAGAGTGGGGGGCAGTTGGTTATTATAAATATTTTCATTTCATTTTCAATTTGAGCTATGACTACGGCAGCCAACAGCCAGCCAATGCTATTAAGGCTTTCAATTACAATTTTCACTTCATTTGACTGTTTACTTTTCCGTTCGTGGTTTTTTAATTAATTGAAATTATTAATTTGATTGTATTTGCAATGTTGTTTATTAAAATAAATACAAAAATCATTTACTTACAATGCTCAAAGTCCGCACAATGCATGCACGTTGCTGATTATGTGACACATCATCGTTGTCCAGCGTCGGCGAACTGCCACGTGATGACACTGAGCCATTGGTATGAATCATTTTGATGTCATCGGACATGCGACCGTCCTGTGAAGTTTCATCACGGTGAGTTTCCTATGGGAGGAAAACAAAACAACAAAAAAGAGTACGAATGTAATGGAATTAATACATTTTCTTAAAATTGGATGCAAATTTATATATAAATTTTTTGCGGATTTATTTATTTATTTTTTCAAATCGAAAATTGAAAAAGTTTATTGTAGTTATTGAATCATTTGACAAATTTAAACATTAATAATACGAATTATTTGAGGATTCTCCTAAAGAAGTGTTTTCATTGCTTGGGAAAAAATGGTCACTTTTCGCTCAATTTGGAAAACGTATTTTCACGTCGTAGCTAACAGAAACGTCCTGTCAAATAATTGAAGGTATTTATTACGACTTACGATAATAGATATTGTAGCTATTATTTTGTTTAAACAGTCTGTTTCGACATTAATTTCTTACAAACCTTTAGAGGCCTTAAAATTGAGAAAATAACGGCTGGAACGAGCAGAAAATCGCATCTTATACCGATGTGATGAATGATGCAAACAGCGAGTACGTAGGCAAATTTTTAATAAACCACACTTTTGCATGTTTCTAATAGTACGCTTCAAGTTCGAGAAATAGAAGACTCCACGCTTTAGCGTTTGGGTCCATCCTCACAACATAATTCAGCCAATGCTGTACTTTGATGCGCTTGAGCACGTCGATGATGGTATAGCTTATGATCTTATGACACTAAAATATTGAAAACTAAAGCCAAAATCCGGTTTTTTTTATCGAAACATTATGCTGCTTCTCTCACAATCGCCGTATTTTGAATAACTGGTTTAACCACCTTTATTTGTTTCTACTGACCAGTTTTTGGAAAATAACGAAAATGTTTTGAATATAACTTGAATATATAATATAAAAATGTAAATTCTGACTCTTTCAGTATAATGAATTTGATTACTTTGACCAACTATTGCTTCATGCGGCTTCAATTTAACGCAAAGGCCATGAACTCAAAAGTTGATGTTTTCGGTAATAGTATAAGAAACCTATTTTCTAACATTTTTTTTTTTTTGACGTTTTTAGATTCTGTATAGCATATTCGATTAAGAACGTATGGGGGATATTGACTCAAAACAATTTTTATGTCGAGAATGTCCAAACTTGATCTATAAGCTATAGAAACATCACTGAAAAATGGATTTTTATAATAGCTCCAAAACTTTTATTTTTTGAATTTTTTGAAATAATAAAAAAAAAAGAAATTAGTACACGGAAATAATACAGTACAATAAATTTGATGACTTTGAACCAATATTACTTCATGACAACAAAACATATGTATTGAATTCAATTTAGTGCTAGGGCCATAAGTTGGTGTTTTCGGTAATAGTATAAGGAACCCATTTTCTTATATGATGTTCGAAAATTTTAGATTTTTAACAGCATATTCCATTGAGAATGTACAAGAAATATTAGTCAAAACTAGTATTATGTCGAGAATGTTCGAACGTGATCTACAACCCATAGAAGCGTCAATGAAAAATCGATTTTTATAATAGCTTTGCCACCGCTCTCGTTTTTATCAGCCAGCCATGAAAATGGCTCAATTGATTTAAAAAGTATGAAAGACATTTGATCAAAATATATGCAATTCCTTTAGGCTGTTAAATTTTTTTCCTTGTCAAATGGTACATATACTTATATACCTTCATTCCCTAGGGTGAAAATAAATAAAGAAAGTCACTTTTTATTTTGTTTTTGCTTTACGAAACTTTGGTACTTTTTTTCATTTTATCCTTAAAAATTATACTAATAATTTAATACTGCACGATCGCTCTCATTATATGTTAATCTCGAATTTTAACTTTCTCTGCTTGAAAGAATTATCAAAACATACGACGGCGGTCGCATAACTTTCCGATCTAACAAAGAATACACAAAAAAGTTGCGAAACATTTTCTTTATTTAATTTTTAACATAATCTCTTTTTGGTTCGATACACGTTTTCCAGCGATATTCAATAACTTCTATGCCCTGTTTATAGTAAGAACTGTCAGACTCCTTAAAATATCCATCAACCGCAGACTCCACCTCTTTATTGTTGAAAAATCTTTTACCGTTGAGCCAGTTTTCCAAGTTTGGAAATAGAAAATAGTCAGAGGGAGCTAAATCTGGCGCATAAGGTGCGTGATGAAGCAATTCAAACTTTAATTCATTAATTCTGGCCATCGCAATAAAGGATGTGTGGACAGTGATATTGTCTTGATTAAACAACACTTCCTTTCCCAACAAATGCTGCCTTTTTCCCATAATTCCATCACTTACACGCTGCAATAAATTAACATAACGTTCGCCGTTGATGGTTTTTCCTTTCTGCAGATAATCAATAAAAATTGTCCGATACGCATTCCAAAAAATGGACGCCATAACTTTGCCTGCAGATGGAAAAGTCTTGGCCTTCTTTGGACGCGATTCTCCTATTCCAGTTCACTGTTTTGACAGTTCCCTTGTCTCAGGTGTAAAGTGGTGGATCCATGTTTCAACCATGGTTAGAAATCGACGCAAAAACGCGCCTTTATTACTGTGAAACATCGCCAAACACCCTGTTAAAACATCTTCACGAGGGCGGTTTTTCTCTATCAAAAGCAACCGCGGCATCCTTCTTGCGCACAGCTTTCTTATCTTCAAATTTTCGGCTAGTATACGATGCACGTTTTTTAATGCCTATCATTTCAGCTAGCTCACGCATCTTCAGCCGACGATCATCCAATAACATTTTGTTGATTTTCTTAATACCTCAATTGGTGGACCACTACGGTGTTTATCTTGGGAGCTCGTACGGCCTCGTTTCAACTCTGCCACTCACTATTTTGCAGTCGTAAACGAGGGAGCAGACTCTCCCAGAGTTGAATCTAGCTCGGCTTTAATGTTGATTGGACTGGGGCCTTTCAAATGGAAATATTGAATTACTGCTACCTAATATTTTACAGTCGTAAACAATGGAGCAGACTCCCCCAGAGTTGAATTTAATATTCGTTGAACTGGGACAAGTCATATGGAAATGTTGAATTACATAACGGTGACTAATTTTTTGCATGTTTAGAAATTGACTGAGATTGTTGTTCACGTTTGATGGCTCATATAAAAATACTAAACAACGTGGCGTCTTTAAACTTAAAATACTTTTTTCATAAGGTTGCCAATTTTCATCAAAATAATTTTATTTTTCAAACTGCTAACACCATTTATACGTCAAAACGGCTAGTTTTGACCCGCCCTCGCATCATATGTAGACCGAATTGTTAGAAAATGCTTGCTTGTTAGAAAAGGTTACCTTGCATCCCATGAGTGAGATATGAGGAGCTTCTCACTCTCTCACTTAGCGGGACCTATAATTTAACGACGACTACGAACACCACAGTTTGAGAAGTAGAAACATCACAGTGCTCGTCAGAAACATCAAGGTGATCGTCACTGAAATAATGATAGGTGGCTGTGTGCGGGGTTGAACCCATGATCATGTGAACGGTAGTCGCGCCATGGTCGGTCGAATTTTTGGGTCGAATTATACATGAACCAAAAATCTTCGGCACTGGAGAGGTTTGGGTTGGAAACCAAGCAAATTTCTTTTTGAGATTTGACCTCTTTTCCTTCTTACTATACATAGGTGTTGTACCATCTACCAATATTTCAGATTTTTGAATTTTAGTAAAAAACTCCTTCACTATTTTCATTTTATCTTATAAAGTTTACATCTACAAATATGTTGCGATTGCAGCATCTTAACAAAAACTCCTACCACTTAAAATAATTTTCAAACTTCAACTTTGACCTCGATTTGTGCAACCTTCGTTTCCATTGCTTGCCTTCTCTCTTCCCTACCTTACTGTTAACTTGTCAGTCGTTTGGAAAGAATTTTGATTACCAACCAGTTTCTGTCGTTTATTTTGCTACGGGTATCAGCCGGAACTTACCTCTTTGTTGTTAATTGTGCCAATTGGACTGTTGCAAATGCCAAATTTAAGCTCCAAATGAGCCTCTGAATCACTTGTGTGACCCAATTCACCCATGGATGCGATGCCATTGCAAGCGTTGCCATTGGAAGTGGCACTCATTAGGCCCACATCGATACCGTTGGCATTGTTGGTCACGGACACCGCTGCCGATGATGACGGGGAGGACTGTGTTTTTATGGGTGTCGAGAAGCAAAACGTTCCACGGGATATGGCTGCCATGCCATTGTGGTTTTTGGTGTTATTGTTGGTGTCATTGTCATTGCTGCAATGTAGACTATTGTTATTGGGCTCATTGGTGGCCGATGATGCATCGACAACATCACCAGTTCTGGGACTATCAGCGTTGGTGGTATTGGTATTGGTGTTGATGTTGTTATTGCTGGAATTGCTGCTACTGCTGCTGTTGTTGCTGTTATTGTTATTGTTGTTGTTGCTGCTGCTGTTATTGTTATTATTAGGTTCAGTGCCCAATTCATAAATGTTAACCATATGAGCAGCCTGAGCGTGAACCATTAAATCCCAGGGATTGGCAAAGGCATCCTTGCAGACTGCACACAAGAGTCTTGCTCCATTAGATGGATTTTCTAAAGTGAAAGTAGAAAATTATTGTTGTTGAACATTAGAGTTGATATCATCGTCAAACTAAACATATAAATTACAAAGTTTTGTAGTTGTATTAAAGCTTTTGGATTTTATCTGTATACAGTGTTGGCGAAATATAAACGTCTACTACTGATGTGTAATGTCAGTTATTTGTTGAACGGTATTTGCAGGGTGCGGTACAGAGAAGCGTCAGGTACTTGGACTGTTTCCGTTTCACAACCAGATAAAAAAAAAAAAAACAAGTAAGCAGCCGCAACGTTGAATATGCATCAAAAGTTCGACTAAGACAAATATTACATATAATCCCGCTGATAATTTGTGCGGTAAAGTAAATCATCTAATAATATCTGTCATATACTGTCTGTGAGTAACGAAAAATATATGTGAAAAAATTGACAAAATTTAATCTTTCCAGAGATGCATTTCATGTTTTTTCATATTGGATCAATCTTCCATTTGTTTAGGAAAAATACGAATATTTAATTAACGGAATATCCATTCAGACTAGTTCTTTAAAAGGTAAATAATTTGAAATTGGCGTCTTCCATGTCTATTAGATTGTAGCAGCGCTTTTTGTGAGAGTGATTATTAGGCCAATAAGTATATCATCAACAATGATTTTTATTTCATAGCCAGGTTCAATCCTTACGTGGATTAGTTTTTTTTTCTACTAGACTACGTTCCTCTACTGGCGACGATAGCGGTCTACAGTGTAGATAAGTCGATATAAACACTCAGTGCCGGGTAAGTGGACGCCCTAGAAACTTGCTCATTTTTCCAACTCGTTTTTCTAATAGAAATGTGTACTTTTTATTATAGTATCTTTCAATATCTAGGTTTGAATAATGACTCTTTTCAGTATTTATACCAGAGACCGCAACAGTTATGAGTAACATTTTTATTCGATTTATAATTTTAAAATTTAAAAACAAAAATCGTAATTAATTTATAAAAATAATTGATTTTTGTTTAAAGTCATAAATAAAAATCACAATTTTAGTATTTTGTAATAAAATAAAAATTATTTTATAATTATTTTTGATTTGTTATGTTAAAAATCAACCCATGATTTTATTTTTGACTTTAAACAAAAATCATTTATTTTCAAAAATGGATCACGATTTTTGTATCATTACAAACCAAACATAATTATAAAATAATTTGTATTTTATTATAAAATTATAAAAATGTGATTTTTGTTAGTGACTTCAAACAAAAATCATTTATTTTAAAAAAATCAAATGCGATTTTTATTTTTAATCTTTAAAATTACAAATTACAAAAAATATTATAAAATAATTATCTTGATAATAAAAATATAAATCAAAAACAATTATTATAATTTATTTTTACCAAAAAAAAAATCAAAAATATAAGTTTTTGAGATATACAATTGTTCACGTTTAGTTCGATCTGTGCAATAGACATATTTATAGAGTTTATTGAAATACGAACATTTCAGTAATTTTTACTAGTTGAAAAACGTCTCCATAACCGTCTCCTTCTTCCTAGGTGGCGACTGAAATAGATATACAGGGTTGGCCATAAGGGTGTTGGCGGTTTAAATATTCAATTAAAAAAAAACTACGAAACATAAAAAAAATATATTTGTATTTTTAAAAAGTAGAAGCATGTGAATTTTTAAGACTTAAAAATAATGTTGTCCAAATGGCTTCCCTCGGCTGCTTGACACCCTTGGAACCGAAATCGTAAATTTTGGAAAACTCGTTGAAAAGTTGTTCTCGGTATTTTGTTACTTTCCTGAATAATGTTCCTCTTCATTATTCTAAATTGGTCGGATTATTCTCGTAGACTACCGATTTGAGGTAGCCCCATAGAAAATAATCGCATGGAGAGAGATCGGGGCTACGTGGGGGCCATTCAATACCCCCCCTTTTCAAAATGAGTTTTCCAGGAAAAACATTTTTCAGCAGCTCTATGGATACCCTAGCCGTATGACATGTGGCCCATCCTGTTGAAACCACATCCTCGAGGTATTGCCTTGAAGTTCTTGCAAAGCTGGCACCAAAAATCTGCTAGCATGTTGCAATAATTGTTCGCTCTAACCGTCATCGCATGCCCTCTTTCGTCCTCAAAAAAGTATGGTCCAATAATACCGGTTGACGTTATCCCAGCCCACACGACAAGCTTAGGTCTGTGAAGTGGACGTTCTGCAAGCGTCGGGGATTAGTCTCGGACCAGAACCGACAATTTTGCTTGTTCACCTGGCCATTAAGGTGAAAATTGGTTTCATCACTAAAAATCACGTTGTTGAAATTGTTGAACCGCTCTAGCATCAAATTGACAAAGTTAAGTCGGTTATTGGCATCATCGGGTTTTAATTCTTGGACTATCTGAATCTTATAAGCCTTCAAATGCAAATCACGTTTCAAAATTCGTCGTAAAGTTGTTCTTTTGACATCCAAACACTGACTTCTCTTACGTGTTGACTGTTGCGGATTTCGCTGAACTGAAACACGAACACGCTCCACAATGTCGGCTGATCTTGCAGAACATTGGCGCTTGGAACTTCACTTAAATCGTGTAAACCGTGTTCATGCCGATACAAACGTCGTGCAGTAATCACTGATTTATTGTTTTCGTAATACGCTCGGACACAAAATGCACGCTGCACTCCCGTGTACGGCTGCAAGGCGACTAAATTCGCGTTACCGAGAAATTGAAGAATTAAATCGCCACCCATTAAATGGCCCACCCTGTACTTATCTATTATACGCCGCCAATAGAAAACAATTCCAAACGCTACGATCTGCTAAGATCTCCTCCAATTCGTCACACCAAGCTTCGATAGTATTTCAAAAGCCTGGAGTTTTGTCGCCCTCTTCTGCGCCGTCAACCGAGTTCGTTGTCGAAAACTTGCATTGTCGAAACAGCATTTGGGTCCATCCGCACAACATGACCCAGCCAACGTAATCGCTGTGTATTAATGCGTTTGACCACGTCGATGTCGGCATATAGCTTATACAGCTCATTGTTCATGCGGTGCCGATACTCTCCGTTAACAATGATGGGTCCATATATTTTTCGGAGTATTTTCCTCTCGAAAACTGCCAGCATTGATTCATCCGCTTGTGTCATAACCCAGGTTTCTGCGCCATATAACAAGACAGATAGAACCAACGTCTGCTACAATCGGATTATTGTTTGTCGAGAGAGGGCTTTATCACTCAATCGCTTGCTTAGCCCATAGTAAAATTTCTTTATCACAGTGCTGACATCATTCGTTTTGTTTACAGCGGAACTGAGGTAGATAAATTCTTCCACCACTTCAAAATTATAGTTGTCAACATTCACACAGCGTCTCAAACGAGTAGACTCTTTGTTCGTTGAAACCAATAACTTTGTTTTGTTCTCGTTTATCACCAGACCCATTTTCGCTGCTTCCTTCTCAATGCTTGAGAAGGCTGCAGTAACATGTCGCAGTTTTCTGCCAATAATGTCTGTCATCTGCCTATGCGAGTAACATATGGTTTTTATTAAAGGCGGTACCAGTCGTGTTAACTGCAGCTTTCCTCATAATCATCTCCAACGGTATGTTGAAGAGGTGACACGATAGACTGTCGCTCTGTCTAAATCCTCGTTTGGTGTAAAACCTTCGCCTATCTTTACTGAAGACTTCGTGTCAATCAGCGTCATCCTACAAAGACGTATAAGCTTCGTAGGAATTCCCAATTCGGACGTGGCCTCATACAGTTTTTGCCGTATCGCGCTTTTGAAGACAGCTTTATAATCGACGAAAAGATAGTACGTGTCGATCTGTTTTTCTTGGATCTTCTCCAGAACTTGTGGTATTGTGAATATCTGGTCAGTTTTTGATTTACCAGGTCTAAAGCTACGTTGATCAGATCCAGTCAAGTCAGTTAGAATCGGCTTTAGTCTTTCACATATCACCCTAGACAGGATGTTATACAAACACTTGGATTGCCTTTTTTAAATAATTGTTTTTTTTTTTTATATTTGTTGTGCATAATTGTTGAAAATAAAAGTTTTTTTCTAGATAAATGATATTTGAAAATCTCTATGTTTGTTACCATTGAAAGATCTGAATGAATTAACACCAATCTTATGCGATGGTTCAACAGGTCAGTTGTTCGTGAGGCTATTAGAAACAAGGCTCTTGCATACGCGGCCTATTTGCAAAATAATAGTGAAATCTGAAATCTATTCATAAGAAATATTGCAAAATTGTTTGTAATGTAATACGGCGAGCTAAACATTTGAATGGTGCTCGAATGTTTCATCATATGGAAAATCCGCGGGACTGCTGGTGAAATTAACTGTGATTCTGCTAACTGTGATATAGATTGCAACCACTTAAAGAACATTTTTACGTCAATATCTAATTCTGCAGTTTGCAATTTAGAAATGTTAGTGAGTTAGAAATCTCAAGTACATTATTTAGCATTAAATTTAATGTCTTTGCTAAAAGGATGAAATTCCAATCCGTTTCATTAAATTGATTTTTTCCTTTATATTTTACACCTAATAAACTCGATAAAAACTACATGCAAATTTCCTGAAGCATGGAAATCAGCTAAAATTATACCATTTCGGAAAAAGGATAAAAAGCCTGGCACTAATTGTAATGACTTCCGTCCCATTTCGCTATCACTTACGTTGTCTAAAATTCTTGAAATCGTGTTCGTACATGTTTAGACCTCACAGCATTTATACAGATTGACGCGTAATAACATCTTGGATCGATAAGTCAGTCTGTATGCCAGTTAATCTCATAATCATGCAATCAAAGTAGAGGTACCGATTATTGAACGATATCAAAAAAAAAAAAAAAACAAAAAATATTGGCATATCTCCCAGCAAAAAGTTATTGTTTTAGAAGGACTGACACCTTTTCCTACAAGAGATGGAAACTGATATAGTTTACCAAGATGCACAAAAGTAATGAAAAGACGACCCGATTTTCAAAAAATAGCGGTTTGAGGTGTGAGATTTTAAACAAAAAATTGCTTTGTAAACAAGTTGGTATGCACTTGTCCTGTAAAAATCCACACGATTTCAGCTAAACTGATTACACAAGGCGTGATTTTTGTTTTTAGCACCTGAAAGCGTTCATCGTTTTCACGGTATTTACAACTTTGGCTAAATATTATATTGCTAAAAATGTATCGGTCATAAAAAACTTGATCACTTGATAATGGAGAGGGATATAATGATAATTAAATATGCGTTTGTAAGCAATAAAATTGTCTACTGTTTCCAATCCCATCACAGTTTTTACTATGATAATACATTGTGTCTAAGCAGACGATGAACCCAGTTGAAAATAGGTCATATCGATCCTGATTTTGATATATCTCTCCAAAGTTAGTTTCATATATAGAGGTAGAAAAGGGATAGAAGTATAATTAAATATGCGCTTGTAAGCAATGAAATTGTCACTGTTTTTTGCTATGATGATCCGTTGTGTCTGGGCAGACGACGAACTCTATTGAAAATAGGTCATGTCGATCATGATTCTGATATAGCTCTTCAACATAAATTTTATATCTAGAGGTAGCCAAAACTGTCACAAGAATTCGATATTTATTTTTGCTATATTTATGATTTGCTTGGGACTGGCATAAACGTCTTATAAAAGAGCCATACAATTATTTTACGAGCCACATTTATTATGGGATTTTGATTATAATTAATACCATACATCTTGTCTGGAACTGGGATGAATTCTATCAAAAATGGACCATATGGGCCAATGATTTGATATAACACATATTGGAATTAATCACCATTTTGATTGGAATTCTATCTTACACGGTGTCTATAGGTTTGGGATGCGGTGGAAGGAAGTTATTATATGTCCACCATATAAATGGATCGATTGAGTGAGGTGAGGATAACCTTGGGCTCATGCCAATGCCAATGATATATCTGCCACTTCCGCAAATCTTCGTCGATTTGGGCACAGTAACATTACGTTTGGTTCATCCCACAGCGCCAGTTCTGCTTACCCACTTGACACATTATGTCACAACCATAACCTTTACACTAGGAAAGGTGAGGTCTTTACCTGTTTACTGGCTCCTTCGTATACAACCAAGAATGGACCAAGTCAAACCATGTCTTCATATAGGACTGTACGAATGCTTCATCCAAACTCTTTTTTTCTTTGCTTTCAAACCAGTAAGCAAACACAAGAAACTATTGGCTCCGAGTCTCCAACTTTCTGTCTTTCATCACATACCACATGACTGAATTTGGATGAAGAATTATGTAATTGATCTTGGCTGATTGTAAAGGGTGGCGCATAAGTAACGTTAACGGCGACTATATTGAATGCGCTCCTGTGCATCACTTCGTTTTAAATCGTGCACCAATTGAATCTTATATGGGAAAAGATGTAACATATGTAAAATTCTTTGTAAAGACCGTCTAGACATGTCTAACTGCTGAGAAGTTGGAAGTTTCGGGCTTTTCCTCAGAACTTGCTTGCACTCGAGCAATGGTCACTTCATTTCGAACTGCACGAGGTCTTCCAGCACGCGGAAGATCACAGACAGCCTCTTGTTGCCCAAAACACTGAACCAATCGGTAAATTGTTGGAGCGCTAGGAGCATTTCGAAAGAAAGAATGAAAGAAATTTCGTTATGATCTGAATAATCGAATGCTGACTTTCAAAGTAAAATTGAACAACTTTGGTTCTTTGTTCTGTGCTGAGCCCAAGTATTCCCAAGTATTTCCCAAGTATTATTTAGTTAATTCTGTAAAGAACGATAAAAAAGACTTAAACAAAAAATGTATTCACTGATCAAATCTTAACGTTGCTTATGCGCCACCCTATAGTATAGCTGCCATCCAAATCTGTTTCAATAGGAAAAAGGATTTACAGACGAAGTATGTAACTTTAAGAAAAATTTTATATATGTGGGATCAGGTCGTGCATAGAATATGCGACCACACATGGTGTAGCGCACCAACGCACCCATGTGTGTGAATACGAACATATACGCCGACGCACAAAGACATACACGACTAACAATGGACAGAACAGACCACAGAGCAGTAGAAACAGAATACAAGCAAGCAGTCTGTTGAAGAAACCCAAAGTGATCGGTTGTTATTTGAAGTTACATATAGATTGAAGTTATTGGAGTTATTTTGTTTTATTCTTTTTTATTTGTATGAATTTAAATAAATTATTTCATTCGGAAACTTGTATGAATTTAAATAAACTGTTTCGTTCGGAAACTTGTATAAAATACCCACATATATATTTTTTTTTACTTGAAATGATTTGATGTCCCGTTAAAATCTAATTAAATCTAATTTAATTCGAAATAATTCTTTTATTTTTATCCTTGTTCAAAAATATTATTATAAGAAAATTTGTTAAAAACTAACTTTCCTATTTCTTCTAACATTCTTAAATCTAAAAACAGAATATTTGTAAACTCACTAATTATGAGAATTACATTTATGGGATAGGATCTGCTTTTTGTTTTATTTCCAAATTTTATTTTACGTTAAAAAAAACCTCGCTTTTGATGCTCACTATATGTTGGGTCACCATCGAGTATGCAGCAATTATTTATGTTTCGTCTCAGACACATAAACAACTCAATTTTAGAGCAACATTTCAACATTTGCCGCCTTCATAAAAACACTTTGGTTTTGACCACATCAAACAATGTATCATGTTTATGGTGTAAAGGACCGATGTAACAACACATTAAAAGCCATTTCACCCAGCCATGATCCTTGCAGTAGCAATAACGTTGTATACATAATACTGTTATTTATGAAGAAATCCTGCCCAAAGGATGGTGCCCATATTATCTTTTACCGCTTTCAAATTGTTTTAAATAATTTGCTTAGATTTAAGGACCTCTGATACGTAATAGCATCATAACAGTTCAGGGTAAAAAGTAAGCAGAAGAATTATTATGCACAATTTTGTCTTTAGCATGTCATGAATGAGACACGTTTTTAGACTCCTTGAAAGGGAACTGCTTCTGATAGTTCGTAAAATCCACAAAAACTGTATACGAGACGAAAAATAAGAACTCCTTTATTTGCTCAGACAATGTTTAGGGAACATAGTATAGAAATTTCCAGCAAATGAAATGATTTACATATACTCGTACCTCCGCCCAACATCCTTTTGCATTGGTGCAAAAGATTAAGGTAAATTAAAATTGTAGCTTTCTGAAGTATCCCGCCTACAAATTAAAGAGGGACTACCGATTTTTGTATGTGCGGTAATTTAGAAAACGCGCAGTAATCTAGCCTATTTCCATTCGCAGAACTAAGTTAACTAATTACCTGAACTAAACTGTTAAACTATTCTGAACTTAATGTCATGACCGACCTTGGCACGATGGTTAGTACATGCGACTATTGTTGCCATTATCGCGGGTTCAATTCCACACCCAGCCACCTATCATTATTTTAATGAAGGTCACTCGATGTTACTGACGAATATTTCGAGTAGTCAAGTAATCGACAAGCCTTGTAAAAGCTCCTTGAATCGTGACGATCGGAGTCGTCGTTAAACTGTTGGTTTCGTTGAGTGAGTCTAAAAAAATAGAAGTTTACTGAATGTAAGAAGTTCTCTTATATTTCATTCATGGGATGCAAGGGAGTTTATTTTTTTTTCAGGGCAATTGAATGAAAAACATGAATCTGGAATCATGGAGTATCTCAGCAAAAGTTTGATATTTGCATGGGAGTTTTTACAGAGAACGTGGTTAACCGGTTAATACAACTGTTAAAAGTTTAAGTTACTACAGTCTATGGGTCAGGGGTTACGACGGAATCAGAAGGGGTGTGGCAACGGCCTTTGTACTTCATCACTTAGTGTGCAAAATTTGAATTTGAATTTTGTGCAACAGCTAGAAATATATGAAATTTGTAATTTGTATACCAGAGATACTAGAAAGGGCGTGGCTACTTAGAAAATTTTTTTTTCCAAGACTTACAAAGAATTGAAAGGCCATGTATTGAACAGAAACCTAGGTCATTGCAGTCTGCCGATTAGAAATTACAGAGGGAAGTTATAATTTCGGAAAACCGGCCAATTTGTATGGAAGGTACCGGAAGGAGAGTGGTAATACTGATAATTTTCATTGTAAATCCTCATAGTGACAGCTGCTCAGCATACACAAAACTTCACTAATTATAACGCAACCATGTAGGAGATATGACTCTAAAATTATAGGGGCCAAATTAGCCATTTAAATGGAAGGTACCATAATGGGTATGTTTAATCGATCGATTTTTTTAAGCCCTACCAAGCATTACCAACAAATGCAGTGGACAAAAATGTAGGTCCTGTCTACGAATATGGAGTTAGAAGAGCGTATTAACTTTTAAGAATTTTCGAAAAGTTGTACTGCAATTATTGTGTCTGCCGGCCAGCCAGACAGACGGACATCGCTTAATCGACTTAAAAAATAATGAAAGACATTCAGTCAAAGGATACTCGATTACTTTAGATACTTCCTTGTGGATGTTTTTGGCCGTATCAATATCATTTGATACCTTAATTCCTCCTAGTGAAGTTATAAATATAGAATGACTGTAAATGTTTTGACAAAGTTCCTATCTGAAGCATAATGGTAAAACACTTGCCTATACTCTTTGACGATAATGCTTGCATATACTGTGGAGTCTCTTCCCGAAAGGAAGTGCACCGAAGTCGTTTATGAGTGACCACAGTATTTCTGCATCTCTTGTATGGAGTACTTACGCTTAGACGTTGCTACCGAGTAGTTTTCACTTACTTATCGATTACCCAACTACTCGAAGTGTATTCAAAATAGACCATTCAGAAATCATACACCTATGCTAACAAATAATCCAACTAAGAATATTTCAGTTCTCGCCTCGAATTTTCTGTTGTATCTTCTATTGACTGAAAAACGGTGTCGCCAATAGGTAATTTGAGTTTTGAAAAGAAACAATAGAGAAAACCAGTTGAGTAAGGTGGTTGTTCTATGATATTTGTTGAGTTTTTGACCAGAAATTTATTCACAATGATAAACTTGTGAGATGGCGCTTTATTCTTCTTCTTCGGTGGCGACTGAAATAGACATCCTTATCTATTATACGCCTCCCGTAGAAAATAATTTCAAGCGCTTCGATCTTCTGCGCTTCTTCCCCAATTCATCACAACAAGTTTCGACAGTATTTCAAAAGCCTGGTCCTTCCAACGGAGTTTTGGTCGCCCTCTTTTGTGCCGTCCATCGAGTTCGTTTACGAAAACCTTCCGTGCCGGAGCATTTGAGTCCATCCGCACAACATGACCCATTTTCTTGATACTTAAGAAGGCCGCAGTAACATCTCGCAGTTTTCGGCCAAATATGTCTATGCCATCTGCAAATGCGAGTAATGTATGGCTTTTATTAAAGGTACCAGTCGTGTTAACTTCAGCTTTCCTAAAAATTATTTGGACGGTATGTTGAAGAGGTCGCATGATTGACTGTCGCCCTGCCTAAATCCTCGTTTGGTGTAAAAAGATTAGCTAAGATCTTTGTCTACCTTTACTGAAGACTTTGTGTCAGGAATTCCAAACTCGGACATGGCCTCAAACAGTTTTTCCCGTATCGGACTATCGAAAACGCCGCAAAATGCTCAGATGATATTCCTTATTTACCACCAAGCCTTTTGGCTATAATTCTGAGCGCACAATACTGCAATAATCATAGAAAATAGTCAACATTACCTTTACTTTTGATCTACAGGATGGTGCACCAATTGTGCTACAATAAGAAATTCAAATAATTTGTTTTTTCTTAATCAATGTGTTTAATTAATTAATTTTTTTTTTTTTTTTTTTTTTTTTTTTTTTATAAAAATTTTAATTTAATGTTATGTAACTAATTGATTTTGAAGATGATAGACCATAAATGACATCCATGCTCATTCACGCATATGCGACACTTGATCAAAAAATTATTCATTGCGGGATCGTCTCAATTATTGTTTTAGTGAACTGCTTCAATTCAGTCAAATTTCTTGGTTTCGTTTTGTACACTTCTTGCTTGACACAACCCCATAACAAAAAAGTCTGGTGCGGTCAGGTCAGGTGACCTAGGGGGTCAGCAGAAAGTGAAGTTTCTGGATATTAAATTCTTTGGAAATTTTCGTTGGAGCTCCGCCATAACCGGTCTGACTATGTGTGCAGTTGCTCCTCTTTGCTGGAATCAAATGCTGTTGAAACGAATAAGTCTTCGGCACAGTTTTGGGTAAAAAATATCTTTTAACATCTTTAAATAACGGTCCCCATTGATATTGCCATTGTGTTTGTAGTACGATTCGTGCTCCACCGTGTGCTGTGGTGTATTTTGCTCCGTTTCGGCTCAGTTAGATGCCACTCCGAAGCTAATTGGCTAGTTTGCATTTCAGATTTGAATAAGCCAGATATAAAGCGTTTTCTAAATATGGGATAGGACACAACTTGTTCTAGCATATCTTCAGCGATTTTAACGCAATGGAATTTTTGAACAAAATTCAGAACTTTCTGAACTAGCCGAGCGGCATGAGGAACAGAAAGTTCTGCAGCTATTTTTGTTAAACTTAAATGATGATTTTCAATTAGCAGCTTTCTTCACTTTATCAATGTCAACTTCAGTTGAAGATGTCGATAGCCGACCAGAGGGAAACAAATTTTCTACTATACCATATCTCGGTCGCTTTCAGATGTTCTGCATCACTCATATGCACATGTTTATAATAAAGTCGATTCACCGTAATCCTTCTGTAACATATTTGGCGATTTAAGAACTGAAATATAAAATTTGAGATGATTTCTTTGCTCCACATTTTTATCCATTATAAAAAATACACATTTCAGGTGAATTGGCTATAAGTCGAGCAAAGGACAGTTGTGACCACTGGGCGACAAAAAGGATTTAGGGCACAATCCCTTAAAGCTGGTTCTTTATATGAGTAATTCCCAGTTTATTTTTTGGGTAGACGTATAAAGGAGTCACAAGTAAATCCTATGTAAGCTGATTAACAGCTTAAATTTTTAACAAGCTTGCTAAGTCTATGTAAAGACCTTTAAGATAATTCCGAAATACAGCCAATAGCTTTACTGCATTTCTCATCTGCATTTGACTATTTTGGTGAACACTAATGCACCTATTTTTAGATATTGTCTTATACCTCCTTGTGCTCGTGTTCGTCTATATTAAGTACGCCCCTAAGCAATTGCAGAAGTGTTAAACAATAACAAATAATTACTAACAACAATCACCATCCTACTAAAAATATCCTGCAATTCCCATTGTAACACTAAGTTCAATTCCAGACAATTTCAACACTTTAAGGAATTGTTTTACGTGTTAGATATACGAACACACAGGCATGTTAATATTCTGGGGAGACTTGCAACATATGCTATAACAATAAGAATAAACATCATCATCATCATCATTATCATTGTTGCATATGCAACGTAGATTATGGTCCTATTGGTGGTGATGGTAATAGCAATGGCATTGCATACATACGTACTTGTTGGCATCGTTATATCCTGGCATTTGCATGTGAATCTTAGCTTGCAATAACTTCTCTTGTGGTCTAATAATTCAGCCAGTTCGTTGAAACATTCTCGACAATTGCCACAAATTAAAGTATCAGGATTGCCTGGAAGGAGAAAAGAAAAATATTAGGATTATACGAAGAGTGTAAGAGCGCATAAGAAAATTTCCTTAAGAGACATAAATTCTCGACAAATATATTAAGTATTATCATAAGAAGAATGTATTCGTAATATTTTCATAATCTTTCTAGAAGCATCAATAGTAGACGGATTTTCTAATAAATTTGTAATTAAAGTAAAGGGTGTACCAACAAGAACGCAAGATTTAAATTTGGCGCCATTCGAAGTGTCATTGTTTGACATTTGAACAATTGTTATTGTAGAAGGTACGAGGTTAGTAAAAATGTAGCGCTACACGAATGAACAACGCATTCTCATTGTGAAATTGTTTTACCAAAATGGTGAAAGTTTTGCGACTACAGTTCGCAAATTGCGATCAATTTGGGGTCACAATAATGCTCCAAAAGATTCAACTGTAAAAAGATTAATGGATAAATTTGCCAAAACTGGATCTGCTAGTGATGTAAAGACGACAACGTGCCTTCGACCAGGTCGATCGACCGAAAATGTCGCAGCTGTACGCGGTGATGTCTCCAAATCCATTCACCTCAATTCGACACCGAGCTCAGCAAATTGGTGTCTCCAAATCCACTATGCAGTGAATTTTGACGAAAGATTTGCATCTTCATGCATAGAAAGTTCAATTCACTCAGGAACTGAAGCCAGCTGACCATGGACAGCGAAGGGAGTTCGTTAATTGGGTATTGGAGAGACAAAATTAAAATGCTGATTTTGCCGATAAAATCATCTTCAGTGACGAGGTCATTTCCATCTTGATGGCTTCGTCAATAGGCAGAATTGTCGCATTTGGGGTGAGGAAAATCCTCGAGTGATTCACAAGAAGTAAATGCATCCTCAACGTGTCACTGTGTGGTGTGGATTTTGGGCTGGAGGAATCATTGCACCTTTTTTTATGAAAATGAGGCATGTCAAGCGCAAACAGTCAATGGTGTTCGGTATCGTGAAATGGTAACAAGTTTTTTCATGCCTAAAATTGAAGAAATGAATGTGGAGGGCACGTGGTTTCAACAAGACGGCGCCACATGTCATACAGCCAGAGAAACAATTCAATTGCTGCATCAGTTATTTCCTGGTCGTGTTATTTCGCGTTTTGGAAACCAGAATTGGCCGCCTAGATCGTGCGATTTAACACCAATGGACTTTTTTCTTTGGGGTTGTTTAAAGTCGATGGTTTACGCAAATAAGCCGACGACGACTCAAGTCTTAAAGGAGAAAATTGGACGCTGCATTAATGAAATAGCGGTCATCTGTCCGATGTGTTGTTCCAGACATAACCTCCTTCTATTTACTTTACGATATATTTAAATTTTACGATTTTTTCTTTAAATATCTGTGTTATTTAAATTTTAAATCTTGCGTTCTTGACACCCTTTACTATTAAAAACAAACAAAACAACTGCAATGAGGACTGTAAAGTCAAAGTGAGGAAAATAGTGGCAATTTCAATTTAGATTTTGTTGAAAAAAATGGAATATTTATTGAAAAACTAATGGTTTAATTTAATAAAGTTATAACGGCTTATTCATAAAGAAGCACAATAATAGCGTTCGAAAGATAATTTGATATTAAGAGTTTTAACACTTATTGAAGATTTCATAAGAAACGTATTCATAAAGAGTGTATTTATTATCTATTGAATAAAAATCAGACTATCGTTGCGTTTTTATCCTTTTCAGCACTGTTTTCTTGTAATTTAATCTGATTGTGATGTGCAAATGAAATAAATATAAACCGATATAATGAATAAATTTAAAATTCCATATACTCCGGTGACAAATATCAAGCATTACGGGAATGAAATATTTAATATTAGTAACAATTGGTAATACTACGGTGGTCCCAAAATTAGCCTACCTGACGTATAAATGGTGCCAGTAGTTTGGCAAAAATTATTTTGTTGAAAAGTGGCAACCTTATAAAACATATGTTTTCAGTTTCAAGACGCCGCGTTGTTCAATATTTTTATTTGAAACATCAAGATTAAACGACCCCAGCAAATTTGTAAACAAGAAAAAGTCGGTCACTGTTATGTAGTTCAATATTTTCGTTTAAAAGGTCTCAGTTCAACCAATATTAAAGCCGAAATACATTCTACACTGGGGGAGGCTGTTCCTTCGTTTACGACTGTAAAATATTGGGCAGCAGAGTTTAAACAAGGCCGTATGAACTACCAAGACAAACACCGACCGTAATGGTCGACCGATTGAGGTATCCACCCCAGACACGGTTAAGAAAATTCACAAAATTGTATTGGATGATCGTCAGCTAAAAATACGTGAGTTAGCTGAAATTTTGGGCATTTCAAAAAGTGCTATAGACCGTATATTGGCCGAAGATTTGAAGGTGAGAAAGCTGTACGCAAGATGGGTGCCGTGATTGCTTTAAATAGAGCAAAAACAGCGTCGTGAAGATGTTCCACTGGAGTGTTTGGAGATGTTTCACCGCAATAAAGTCAAATTTTGGCGTCGATTATAACCGTGGATGGAACATGAGTGTGCCACTTCACATCTGAGACAAAGGAACAGTCAAACCAGTGGACTGGAATGGGAGAATTGTGTCCAAAGAAGCCGAAGACGGTTCCATCTGCAGGCAAGGTTATGGCTTCTATTTTTTGGGACGCGTATGAGATTCTTTTTTTTTTGATTATCTACAGAGAGGAAAAACCATCAACGGCGAACGTTATGTTAGTTTATTGCAGCGTTTAGGTGATTAAATTATGGAAAAAAGGCCACATTCGGCGAAAATAAAAGTGTTGTCTCATCAAAACATTGCTGCAGCTTACATATCCACTAGTACGATGGTCAAAATTAATGAATGAAAGTTCATTGCTATATCACGCATCTTATTCGCCAGACTTACCACCCTCGGACTGTTTTCTATTTCCAAACTTGAAAAAATGGCTGGTTGGTAACAGATTTGCCAACAATAAAGAGGTGGAGTCTGCAGTTGATGGCCAATGTAAGGAGTTTGATAGTTCCTACTATAAAAAGGTTATAGAAGCTATTGAATATCGTTGAAAAAAGTGTATCGAACTAAAAGGTGATTATGTTAAAAAGTTAAAGACCAATTCTCCCAACTTTTTTTGTGCCTTCTTTGTTAGGTCGACTAGTTTAGGAACCGCCCTTGTAACTTTCCAAAATATGTAGAACAAATTATAAAAAATGTTTTCAATTTTCTAGTAATTGGGTTTAAAAGCAGCTCCATTGTTTTGATTTCTTATACATCATAAACAATTGCAAACAAACAATTGTTCTGAAGAATTTTTTAATAATTTGAAGAATAATTAAGGTTAGCAAGTGCAATGGTTGTGTAGAACCGTAGGTTATTGAAATAAGGATGAAATTCTGAAGAATCAGTAGAAGTAAAGCCGAAAAAAATGAAAAAATTCCAAATATATTCAAAAAATTGTTTAATGTTGCATTTAGTGGTTTCAGAACCAAGGGTCTGCCAAGGCAGACAGCTGTTAAATGCCTGTCATATGAATTTTTGTTTATATGGTGAAAGGTTTGCCGTTTACGAATATTGGTCGTTTAACAACCGATGAGGGGGTAAAAATAGTTAAAACTTACTATAAAAGTGGTGATTCAAACGTGGGCACTTTTCGTGCATTATCTGGTAGTTATGGTCGTAATAATCTCCCTGCTGTACAAGGAATTGGTAAGACTATAAGATTATATAAGCCTGTGCATCATCGAAATATGCGCACTGCCGAAAATATCGCTTCTGTTAGTGAAAGTGTGGTGGATTATTCGGATTATTTGTCGATTTCGCGGCGTGTGTTATGGCTCTAACATTAGCGTATTTTGCACTTTTATTTGCACCTCCGTGCATATATGTACATTCCTCCAACTCACGCTACAATTGAAACCGGTTGACCATTCACACCGTAGATATGCTGATTGGGTGCTACAGCAACAGGCTTTCAATGCCGATTTTTTCGAACAAAATTTTATTCAGAGGTGAAGGTAAATTCTCAGTCAATGTTTATGTTAACAAGCAAATTTTCTGAAGGTGTCATTGGCGCGTATTTTTTTTTTTTTTCTCTTCGTTACCGTCAATTCAGAGCTCTATGCCCGTATGATAACCGACTTATTTTCGCCTGCAATTGAATATTATGAACTGGACGATATGTGTTTTCAACAAGACGGTGCCACGAGCCGCATAACACGACCTTTATTGCATGAAAACTTTCCAGAAAGCGCAATCTCACGTTTTGGCTACGTTAAGTGTCTACCAAGATCATGCAATTTGACTCCGTTGACTTTTTTTGTGAAGCTACGTCAAAGACCGTATTTACGCGGATAAGCAACAAATGTTGGAGCATTTGAAAACCAGCATTCGTCGGGTTATCGCCGAGATACCGCCCCGAAATGTGCGAAAAAGTAGTCGAAAACTACCTCAAGAGTATGCACTGCTGCAGTCAATCTAGAGGCGCACATTTAAATGACATTAAAGGACAAGCATTATAATGAAATAAAAGTTTTAGTGAAATCATAACTTTATGTGTGTTTTATTTAACTTTACTTTTGAAACCGAAAGATGGATAACCCGTTACAAGGCCGTTTGTTCGCTGAATGGGTTTCGCAACATAGAAGATTATTCCAAATTGGTCCAAAAATCATATTGAGTGATAAATGGCCATGTTAATAATTAAAATGACCATGTATGGGTTGACGCCAAGGGCGTAGCGAGGGAGGTTTTCAGATTAGATGCATTCAATACATCTAATCTGAAAACCTCCCTTGATTGGCTTGATTGGGACTTTTAAATAAAAAGAGAATTTCGTTAGTATCTCACAGACAGTTTCTATTCGACTTTGCGGTATTTGAAAAACTTTTCAGAAAGTTTAATTTTTTAGGAGCTCCATTTTAAAATTACGTTTTTTCAGACCGCCTATTGAATCTTAAAAAACTCACCGACATCATTAATATTTACCATTGAGTTTCAGAACTATTTAAACAAAAGACTTTAATGTTTACCGAGCGAATACCACAAAAATTGTTCAGCTTTAAGCCTGACATCAATGACGCTTGCCAACATTAACTCAAAATCGCCTACTTTTACTTTGGTGATATAGTCATAATTTTGCTTCTTCCTACAAATACAAAATACTCCCTTCTAAATATTAGCGCAACTAAGAACTCGCTGTTTTTTTTATAAAAATGAATTTTTATTATGAAAACAAGTTTACAAATGATTCATTGAAAGTATTGTCCATCGCTAGCTACTATTTTACCCCATCTTTCTGACAAAGCTCGAATTCCGTCGCGATAAAACTGTCCATCCATTGAGGCTATCCATGAATCTAGCCATTCCTTGACGTCGTCATATGAGTCTAACTGCTGGTCAGCCAAACCGTGTGTCTTCGAACGGAACAAGTGATAATGGGACGGCGCAATATCTGGAGAATGTGGCGGACGGGCTAAGACTCTATTTCTACTTTTCCTGGTAGATTTTAACAGGGTTGGCCACGAGAGGCCGAGCATTGTCATGCTGAAGAATCACTTTTTTGTGCCTCTACACGTATTGTGGGCGTTTCTCGCGTAGAGCTCACCTCAATCGTATTAATTGAGGTCGATATCGATCCCCAGTGATGGTTTCGTAATAAATAACACCAACCGGGCCCCACCAAAATACAGAGCATAACCTTCACAGCGAGAATATTCGGCCGAGGCGACGACGTAACAGCATGACCGGGCAACTCCCAGGCGCTTTCTTTTCTTTGGATTACTGTAATGAATCCATTTTTCATTACCCGTTACAATACGATGAAGAAACCCCCTCCTTTTTTGTCACTGATGCAGTTGTTCACATGTGAAAACACGACGCTTAATGTCCTTTGGCTTCAACTTTTGAATCATTCCCAACGCATGCAATCACTTGGAAATAGCTGAGCGGATAACTCCTAATACTGAAGCAAACTCTACCTGCGTTTGTCACAGATCCCCATCACCCAATGCCGTCAATTCAGTGTCTTCGAAGGTTTTTCGTTTTCTTTCACGCGAACGGCCGTCAACATCAAAATCACCGTCTTTAAAGCGACAGAACCAATCTCGATATATTGTTTCACTTAAAGCAGCCTCTCCGTAAACGTTTTAAAGCTCTCGATGAGCTTCAGTCCCCGTTTTCTTCCGTTTTGAAAGAAGAAAATCAATACTTCCCGCATTTGACGATTATTTGGCACAAAATCATACATATTCACACAACCAATAGGATGTGACGTCAAAAGAAAATCACTATTGTGTTGAGACGGTATGTTTACCATATGCCTAAGCTTGGCTCATGACGCTTAGGTTATGGCAGAATCGACTAGCACTTACAGCTAGCACCATCTATTGGCAAACAACGGGAACTTAGTTGCGCACCTAATAGAAAATAATCTTAAGAATATCTTAAAACAAAATATTTTTGGAAATTACTTTAATACCAGTATCATGATCAGTTATTATGTTCAATCCTTCTTGCGCTTTGAAATTAGCACTTTTAGGCAAATCAAACCAAATTTTATGCACCGGGAACTTCATTGTACGAGTCATGTAATTTGCTATAAAGGCTTATTAAATTTACGTCTTTATCTAAAAGAGTTTGGGTTACAATTTGGAATTCGATTTTATTTCCAGCACATGAATTACTATAGCTCGTGTTCATAAATTATGTATTCAATAAGTAAGCTGTTCCAATAAATATTGGACTACATTCTTTCGACATTTGATTCATTACATCCTTTCAGATTTGATTTGCCTTTGAAATGTTTTTGCACCATTCCCTGTGGGATATTTTCATTTTACTGGGACTTCTATTTAATCGAAAATCCTAAATGCTCTTCTACTTACTGTAGACTTTAAAGGGACCCCATTGTTGGTTCGAGGATAATTGCTCGTGCTGCATGTGATGTTGCATGGCTGCTTGGTGGTGGCTCTGTTGCAATTGTTGATGTTTCGGTTGTATATGGTGGTTGTTGTGGTGATGTTGTTGCTGTTGCTGCTGCTGTTGCTGATGATGGAGGTGATGATGTTGCTGTTGATGATGTTGCTGTTGTTGTTGTTGTTGCTGTTGCTGCTGCTGCTGGTGACTGTGTTGCGGTGACAATGTCAGAGTTAACGGTTGCATGATGTGTGCCGTTGTTTGTTGCTGCTGCAACTGAGGTTGCAACAATTGCGTCTGATGTGTTTGGGGCGCTGTTGTGGTCGCCAACATTTGTTCAGAGTCATGGCTGTGTAGGGGTGTCGACGATGATGCTTGCGGACCCGTGGGGGCCGTCATCAATGGTGAGGACATTTTCAATTGAAGCCCACCACTGGTCACAGCAGCATATTGAGCCGCAGCAACGGCAGCGGCAGCTGCCTGCTGTTGCTTCATCTGTTGATGTTGCTGCTGTTGTTGCAAGTACATATTGAGACTGGCATGATGTGGCGCCGTTGTGGAACCATTGCAGGCTGCCGCCGCAATGCCAGCGGTTCCATTTGTGTTTGTCAAAATACTTTGCTGATGTTGATGCAGCAACATTTGCTGCTGTGGCAGTAAATTGGCCATGGCGGCCATGGCAACGGCAGCCGCTTGCTGGTGTTGCTGCTGGTGCTGATGTTGATGTTGCACCAATTGTTGCTGCTGTTGAGCCATGGTAGCGGCGGCTACAGCAACATTAATATTGCTGCTATTGACAGCATCGCTTAACGTAACCATGCGACTGGAACTGCTCATCAATCGTTTACGTTTCTTGGGTCTCATTGTATTGCTGCGATTCATGGTCGACGAACAGTAACTATCATAAAAATAGTCCCTAAAATGAAAGAGAAAAGAAACGGGAAAAACAGCAAAAAAAGTGGTTAGGAATCAATTTGACAATGTGATCCCTATTAATTGAATTGTCAACACCGAAATTGTTTTGCCCTGACCAATTTGTTGCAAACCCAGAAGTATAGCGAAAGGGAGGAACACCAACAACTCATGGGCAACGCAAATAAATTGATGCGCTTATTGACGCTCCATTTAGCAGGACATTGTTTACAAATTACCATCCGTTTGTGTCCCAAACATTCAGTCGACCATTTATTTATCCCTGGCGCCACTGTCCCTGTTGCTGTTGCTGCTGCCCTTGGCCATTCATAGTTTGCGGTAGTGGCAAAAAAGTTTGGCATTTAATGCAAACAAAAAAAGTGAACGGCAATACAAACTCTGAACTCTGAGGCAAAAGTTGCCGACAATCGATAAATATTTACGAGGTATATCTTTCAACAGGCATCGACCATCAATACCGTAGAGGTCACTTTCAAATTGCTGTCTGTGTTTCAGGGACGGACGTACAATCGACCGACAATGAGGAAAAGTTGTTGCGAAAAATATGGTCTGTTAAACTTTTGTTGCGATAATGTCAATATTTGATTTGTCAATATTGATATTTCAATATTGATACGTATGAGCGTTTAATTGTTTGTCCCATAAGTGGGCTAGTATGCTGGAACGAACAATCGAAGTAATAAAGATTTCGTTTTTTTTTTTTGGGGTAAAAGAAGTAACCGTCATCTTTATTTGTTTAATATTTCATAGAACACAATAAGTTAGCTATTGGTGCTCAGAAAAAACGAATTGCTCGATTGATAAGAACAAGTGCTATGCCAGCGATTGATTGACTAATCCCAGCATGTGTATGGTTACCCTAATTTGTGTGTCCTGAATTGAGTGAAATTAAATGAACTTTACAAATTAAAATTCGTAAAACATAAACAGAAAGTTTATACAGGATACAGAAAGTTACCAATTAATATCGTTTTAATTTTTTTTTTTTTTTTTTTTTAATAATGATTTGGCAGGCGCAGAGATAAAGGAGAGTTGTGGGGAAAAAAGCATCCGTTGCGTATATTTAAAATTATTCCTTTTTTTATTAAGCTCTTAAGCCGGTGGAATGAAACCACAACATTTTTCATGGATTTAACTTGTTTCTAAGCCGACAGAGTGCACCTAATATAGAGGTTTCAAACTGAATGATTCGCTAAAATGCAGTTTTTAACCAAATTGTTAAACTTTTTGTTGTTGTTTACAAAAAAGAATTTGCAATTAAACAAGTATACGTTTCTGTTATAAAGCGCAAGCGACACTACTGAAAAAGGGTCCTGCGGCAGCGAACATTGTTCCAAAATTGCTAAATTTTGAGCAAAAACAACGTCGCATGGACATCACTCAGGAGCTGTTGAATGACGTGTACGATGATCCAGATTTGCTTAAAAGGGTCATAATTGATAACGAATAATGAGTGTATGGCTATGGCATTGAAACCAAAGCCCGAAAAAAGCGCGTCAATTTCGGTCAAATATGAAGGTTTTGCTCACTGTTTTCTTCTGTTGCAATGGGTGGTGCATCATGAATTATTGCCAAAAGGTCGTACGGTCAATAAGGAATACTACCTTGAAGTTATGCGCCGTTGGCGCGAAGCAATTTGTTAGAAACGCACAGAAATGTCAAAAAACCTATCATGGATTTTGCACCGTGCACCGCGCACAAGATAGTTATAGATGAATAAATAAATACTTTTTGAAAAAAACGGAAAACAACGGTTATTTTTTATCACACCTCGTAGTTTTCATTATGTGAAAAAGAAGTGAACACTGTTTGCGGCAAATATAAAAAAAGACAACAAATATATGTCCAATATCAACTTTTTAGAAGGGTGGACGCCAATATTATCAAAGTTCACTGAACCTAAACAAAAGTATCAAGTTGGACAATTTTTGTTTCTGCATTGTTTTCGCAAATTATAATTTTAAATATAAATAAATAAATTAATTTTGAATATATATAATTAATAGTCTTATATATATAACATAGTCTTTTTTCTATTTTTTATTAAAATATAAAAAATGCGAAATTCAAATTTAGCTGAAAATTGCTAAATTATGGAAAATTGTATGCAAATCGCACTATCTGATAGGGCGTTGTTGTAGTATGATTACATTTCGAGGCCTATAGTCCATTTTTGGGGCAGGTACAGTCCGAGTGGTCTAATTGCCTTCCTCCAAATAATGGATTTAAGGAGAATTCAGTTGTACGAAGTTTGGTCAAAACCGGTCAAAACTAATACGTCTTAGATTTTTCCAAAATTTCATACTTTGCGAACAGTCAGAAATGCATTAAGCGGTGTAAATTTTGTTTATAACTGAATCATCCAAGGGGGTGTTATAGGGTGATTGATTTCCGAAGTTCTTCATATGAGTGGCACAAGGAGGAATGTTTCGATGTCTTCTAAATTTTACAACTCACTGGGGGCTTTGAGCTTTTATTAGGTCATGTAAGATTCAGATGAAAACCAGATCATTCAGTAGGGTGTTATAAAAAATAAAATTCCTTGCATCCCATGAATGGGGGGAGGCCTTCTCACATTCAGTTAGTTTTGAAATTTCGTCCTATTTTTTGAAAATTCGCCTTATTTTTTGAACACACCTCGTATACATTGACAAATAAATCGCAGTTTTTTAACAGCTCATGTAGTGGGAACACAGAAAAATTATTAGCTTGTTTGAATCAACGGCAGTTTTTGAAAATATTGGAAAAGTTTGAAATTGGCTCTTTTTTTTTGTTGAAGCCACGATAGAGGTTGGTGGCTAAATTACAGATCAGATCAGATCTGTCATATATCTTTGTCCATATAAGATATAGTAAAAATTAATCCATTATTTTTACAATAGATGGCTTCTGCAATCTATATCTGGCGTTGTATAAATGCCATCGGCGTACGATAGATGGCGTGAGAATGACAAGATTTCGTAGTCAAAAAACTATTCTGAGAGCTTTGCAATTGCTTGACTCAGTGTTGCTTGGACGTGCGCCACATAAAACACCAGCAAAGAGAAAACATATGATATTATGGATTTTTGCTATGATAAAGGCGAAAACGTAAGCTAGACGGCTAAAAATGTGAATAGTGTTTATGGTCTTAGTATTGTAACAGCACCGAACCGTCTAGAAAAGTGGCTGAATACCCAAATAAGCTAATTTTAAAGTTTATCAAATAAATATCATATTAAAATAAATAAATATATTTATCAAATAAATAGCATGATATCCTTTTCAAACGAACCATTGAGTCGTTAAAATTTTCTAATAAATTTTCTTAAACTCTTAAAGCTTGAAAATTTACATTTTTCTGTTTATGTTCAATAGCGATGAGACTGGTATCGTAACATAAACTTTTAATATCCTGTCGATGGGTTATCCATTGAACTTTATTATTAGCAGTTTTTATAACATACCACGACGACATTGTATGATCCTTTAAACTCTTACGAGTTTTAGTCTGCAATATGTGAATGTTTGTGTTCGAACGTGTAACTATGAAAATAATTGATGATTGATGAACTTTTACTTATTGGCAGTGAAATGTATTAATGGACTTTGATATGTACAATGGACGATACATTCGATAACCTCCCATCTCTGCCCCGATGTAAAAGCTATTTATAATCAACATTTTTATACACACATACTCATATGTATGTCGGTCATATGTATGTAATGTAAGCCAGTGTTCCCACCATCTATATTCCTTGGCCAAGGAACTCAGCCAGCTAACGAAACAGTTGAATATTGTTTTTTGTTTTTCTTTTTTGAAATTAAATACACAATTTCATGCGTCACATGAGTGAGCATTTTAATTAAAATTCGCATTTCTCCTGCTCCAAAAGTAAGGGGAATTTGACAAATTGACAGCACTCATTGCCACACTATTCCAGTGAAATGACTTAAGTAAATATCATCATCATCATCCACATAGTAGAGTGGATTGGAGCTGACAGCCCGTGAAAAGAGTGTTATGGCAAACATTTTGAATGTTTAATTTACATTCTTGTGAAAATTGAACGGGTGGCCATAACTAAGATGAAGTCAACGTCCCGGTAAAAAAA
>JAHXMU010000712.1:345657-372592 GCA_019455685.1 Philornis downsi | reverse complement strand
AATATCAAACTCGCTCACGATTTCACACAATTTTTCCGCATCGGACTGTCAAAGGCAGCCTTACCGTGAAAAGATTTGAATTTTCAAATTTCGCGGGCTACGAACATTCAACTTTCGATTATTATTATTATTAAAAAAAAAAAAAGACAAAAGACAAGTTTTTTGCGTGTTCGGCGATTTTTTGCTATCGAAACAAATGGATAAAAGAAGTTGCATCAAATTTTGTGTATGGAATGGACAATGGAATTAAGTGCTCAAAAACACTTGAGCTGCAGACAGTAGCTTACGGTGAGAGTACTCTGAGTCAAAAAAATGTTTACAAGTGGTACAAGCTTTTCACAGAAGGTCGAGAAGATGTGAATGACGCTCTAGACGCCCCAGCAAGCACATCAACAACCGATCAAAATGTTGAGAAAGTAAAGAAAATTGTTATTGAGAGTCGTCGAATCACAATTAAAGAAGTTGCTGAGGATGTCGGCATATCGGTTGGCTCATGCCATGCAAACTTTTCGGAAATTTTGGCCATGAAGCGTGTAGCAGCAAAGTTCGTTCCAAAATTGCTGAATTTTGAACAAAAACAAAGTCGCATGAGCATCGCATGACATCAACGATGATCCACATTTGCTTAAAAGGGTCGTAACTGGTGACGAATCATGGGTATATGGTTATGACATCGAAACCGAAGTCCAATCTTTCCAATGGAAGAGTCCAGTTCGATCGAATGTCAAGGTTTTGCTTACTGTTCTCTTCGATTACCATGATATAGTGCATCAGGAGTTCTTACCACAAAGTCGAACGTCAAATAAGGAGTATTACCTTGAAGTTATGCACCGTTTGCGTGAAGCAATGCGAAAAAAACTGGAATTGTGGAAAACAAATACATGGCTTTTGCATCATAATAATGCACCTGGTCATTCATTTTTGCTTGTGAGAGATTATTTGGCCGAAACCAACACAGTTATCATGCTTCAGCCAACGTATTCACCAGGTTGGGCCCCCAGTGACTTTTTCCTGTTCCCAAGATTGAAGAGATGATAGGGAAGCGTTTTGCGACGATTGAGGAGATAAAACCCGAATCGCTGAGAGAGCTCAAGGACATACCCAAAAGTGCATATCAGAACTGCTTCGAGGATTGGAAAAAACGCTCGCACAAGTGTATTATGTCTGAGGGGTCTACTTTGAAGGAGTCAAAATAGAAATTGGTGATTAAATAAATATATTTTGAGAAAAATTAAAATTCACCTTATTTTTTGAACACACCTCGTATCACACATTTGGTGATCCCAATCACCATCATCGGTAATTGGAGTGATTCATTCATTTTGTCCACCATGTGGTGTCAAATAAAGTTAGCACCAGAATGACCAGAGCGAAAAATATTTGCGGCGAAGGAAAAGGAATGATAAAGCTAGAAATTTTCATACGACCAAGACCGTCAAAGCCTGTTCCAACAAACTTTCTCAGTAACTCCCGTAAAATTGTCCTAATCCTGATGTTTCGGACATATGATGATGCGTATTTCATTATACATGAGAAAACTAACCCAGAACGATGAATAATGTCGAATGGAGTCTTGAGAAAAGGTGCAGTGTATATGGCAATGCTGCAGCTAATTATTACACGCTGTGCCGAAACGCTGTAACAAGAAGAAAAGCTATGCAGCCTCTTTCAGCAGAAGAAATGATTGTAGAAAGAGTCGTATAGACCGAGGATATAGAAAGATAAATGGATATGAATGATGTCAGCATGGAGATAAAGAGGAGAGTATTGCTTGCTAACAGATGTTACTGTGGACTAAGTAAGCTATTCAATAATGAAGCCCTCTCTCGACAAAACAAAAATCAGACTGTACCAGACGTTGGTTTTACCTGTCTTGTTATATGGCACAGAATCATGGGTTATGACGTAAGCGGATGAATCAGTACTGGCAGTTTTCGAAAGGAAACTACTCCGAAAAATATATGGACTCATCATCGTTAACGGAGAGTATCAGCGTCGCACGAACAATGAGAGCTGTATGAGCTATATGAGCTATATGCCGACATCGACGAGGTCAAACGCATTAATATACAGCGATTGCTTTGGCTGGGTCATGTTGTGCGGATGGACCCAAATGCTCCGGCATGGGAAGTTTTCGACAACGAACTCGATGGACGGCACAGAAGAGGGCGACAAAAACTCAGTTGAAGGACCAGGCTTTTGAAATACTATCGAAACGAGTTAGAGGAGAAGCGCAGAAGATCGAAGCACTTGGAATTACTTTCTACGGACGGCGTATAATAGATAAGTACGTCTATTCCAGTCGCCACCTAAGAAGAAGAAGAAATGGATAGTGGAGAAATGTGAAAATTCCGTAAAAAGTAGAGTGTGAGGACATGACTCAAGGCTGTACCCCTGGGAGGACAACAATGAAAATGGGGTTCTGTAAGTTTACTAATTTCGAATGATCACAATAGCAGCATCACGATTGAAGAACAAAAATATTGTGAATGTTTAGAAAGCTATTTAAGACCGGAGGCAGTGTGCTGATAATGGGCGTACAACAGCTGAATTTTCAGTAGATGTAACCGCTTTTTAAGTTCTGTCGAAACAGATGTGTGAAAAACTAAAACCTATGTATTCTCTTCGATCTAATTGAATCTTTTCAATGCGTTCTTAAAAATGTAAAATGTAGTAAATGTGTAATTGAACATAAGTACGCGTTACAATGAATATAGGATAAGATCCAAAAAAAGGATCTACACATATCACTTTTTCTTCGACTGTAAAGCCATCTTCAACAGAGTGATACGGAAAAAAATTATATGAAGCCTTGGCAGGGTTTCGTATTTCTAGAAAGCTTATACGTCTTTAAACGATTGTACTGACCGGTACAAAGTCTTCAGGGGAGAGAGGCAAAAATCTCCTTAAGCGATATTCTAACAAATGGCGATTTAGATAGAGGCGACAGCTTATAGCGTTATCTCACTATCATACATTTGGAAATAACTAAAAGGAAAACTGCGACTACTATTATCTTCAACAGAAATTCATACACCTGATTTATTGGAAAAGCTCTCTCGCGACGGATGAAATGCTAAAAATACACCACTCCTATCTACTTTGCTTGCAATATCTCGAGTTACGGTAGAAGTGAATGAATGTGGTTTTAAGTTGGTATCGCTCAAAAGGAAACATTGAAAGCCCGTAGCATTTTTTGACCAAATGTATTTTGTTACTTTTTGACTCAATTGAATGATATTCAGCTGTTTGTCTAGCTGGTTGTTTGACAGACACAATACTTTTCTTTCTGGCTAAAATTTTGCCAATTTTATCCGGGAATTGTAAATGTACCGAATTACCACTAGGAGTCTTCTGGAGAAAAATACCTCGCAAAATATAAGAATCCAACATCCTTAACGGAAAATGTCAACGCCGTATCAATAAAGAGCTGTATACTAACGTCGATAAGGTCAAGCGTATCAAATTACAGCCATTGCCTAAGAAGGCTCATATTATGTGGATGAACCAGAATGATCTTGGAGAAGACTTTTCTATGGCATAGAGGCGTAGAAGGAGTTGACCAAAACCTCGTTAGGAGGAGCAAATTTCTGAAATTCAAACGAATGTTGATGAGACAATTTTTATAAGAAGCATAGAGGATTAGCGCTTGAATTTCTTTTCTACTTTTGATGCAAGATAGATAAACATTTCTACCACAATCCTCACTGAAACAAGAATCGCGCAAAAGAATAATTCTTGGGTTAATGTTTTTTAAAATATATTTGCACATTTAGTGAGCCTTATGTAAAAACCCTTTATATATTTTATAAAGTCAACAATTTATAACTGCGAATGAAGAGAACTTTTTTCCCCCAACACTTTGTGCTTCATGTTTATTTTCAAAATGTGGATTTTATGTTAAACTCGGACCAAATCTCCACAATCTCCCTTCCTCGTCTTCCTTTTGCCAGAAGTCACACACAAACACAGATGAACTAGTGAATAACAGTATACGAGTATGAGTACTTACCAATCATTGCCAGTTTTATTAACATTTTGCCGTTTACGCCCCACTTGATGGGCCTTGGGCTCCGCCACCATGTTGACATCTAAAAAAGACAACGGAGTGAAAAATAAAAAGCCAAGTTTAATTTTTAATATTTTGTTCTATGGAAATTACATATGAGGGCACAGAATAGTTTCCCTACGTCTATTTGTTGTTGGCATTCCCGGTCAGTTATCTGTTTCGAGGCCATTGTTTTTGAGTTTAATTTATGGACCTTCAAGTGAGCAAACTGGGCGGGGGTGGCAGCTAAAAAAGTTTATAATAGTGCAACTCTTTGAGTTTCTCGTTTTGTGTTTTTTTTTTACGGGCATTCCATCCATTCATTGTCTTCTATGGTCTAGTTATTGTTTTCCATGGATTTTTGTTAGTCCAAAAAAAGTGGAAATAAACAAAGGTTGTTATTATTTTTAACTTAACTTCCGGATGAAACTAAACAAAAACTATGAAATAAATGGGCGTATGTGTACTGTTAAAAAGTTATTTAAAGTCCAAATTTGGTGAAAATACTTGATCGGACAGAAGTTTAGTATAAAATGCACTATGCAGCATAAGACGGTGAAGTCTTAAAGTTAAGTTTATCAAATTACGCCAATAGATTATTTCGTTGTTAGTTTTGCAAAGCAAATTACACTGACACCGGCAGTGCGCGCTGTTATTGAAAAATGCTATTATAAAATTATCAGAAAATCCAGGTAGAATCATGGAGAATCATATAGATTTTAACAAAGAAGACACAAAAAAGTTGGGAAAATGTTCTTTATTTTTCAACACAGTTTACTTTTACCTCAATATACTTTTACAAACAATATTCAGTAGCTTCTATATCCTGTTGATAGTGATAAAGTAATTCGAACTTTAATTCATCATTTCTATGCGACGCAATAGTGGATGTGTGGACTGAAGCATTGCCTTGATGAAACAACACTTTATTTTTCACCAAAATGCGGCCTCTTTTCACGGGTACTTTGGTGTTACTTAACTGTTCTCCTTTGACGAAACTTTATATCGAACTTTTTTATCGTACGAGGGCGGTCGCAACACTAGCTGACCAAATGAAGAAGACACACAAAAGTTTGGAAAAAATGCCTTCAATTTTGCAACATAATCTTCTTTTAACTCGATGCACTTTTTCCAGCGATATTCAATAGCTTCTATGTCCTGTTTATAGTAAGAACTGCCAAACTCCTTAAAATAGCCATTAATCGCAGACTCTACCTTTTCATTATTGGTAAATCTTTTATCATCGAGCCATTTTTTTAAGTTTAAAAATAGAAAATAGTACGAGGAAGCTAAACCTTGTGAATAAGGAGCGTGATGAAGCTTCGAATGGCTTTAATGCAATAGTTGTGGTCATCGCAATAGTGGATGTGTGAACTGGAGCGTTGTTTTGATGAAACGACACCTCCCTTTTTGCCAAATACAGCCTTTTTCCCACAATTTCATCACCTAAATGTTGCAATAAATTTCTGAAGATAATCAATAAAAATAATCCCATGCGCATCCTGAAAACCAGATGTCATAACCTTGCCTGCAGATGAAACCGTCTTGACCTTCTTTGGACACGATTTTCCTATTCCAGTCCACTGCTTTGACTGTTCCTTTGCCTCAACTGTGAAGTGTTGGACCCATGTCTCATCCATGGTTATAAATCTACGCAAAAAATTCAGCTTTATTACAGTGAAACATCGCCTAACACCGTACTGGAACATCTTCGCGGCGCTGTTTTTGCTCTATTGAAAGCAAGCGCGGCACCCATCTTGCACTCATCTTTTTCACCTTCAAATCTTGAGTTAATATACGGTGTATAGCATTTTTTCAAATGCCTATCGCTTCAGCTAGCTTACGCACCTTCAATCGACATTTTGTGGATTTTCTTAATCGTGTCTGATGTGGACACCTCGTCTTGGCAGCTCGTTTAAACTATGCTAGACAATATTTTGCAGGGAGCAGATTTCCCTAGAGTTGAATCTAGATCAGCTTTAATATTGGTTAGACTCAGACCTTTTAAATGGAAATATTGAATTACTTTTCTTCATGTTTACAAGTTCATTGAGATCGTGTACTTTTTAAGGCTCAAATAAAAATACTAAACGACGTAGCGTCTAGAAACTTAAAACATATGTTTTATAAGGTTGCAACTTTTCACCAAAATAATTTTGTTCAAACTGCTGGCATCATCCATACGGTAGTTCGCCTAGTTTTGGGACCGTCCCCGTAATACGATGTTTCGGGAACGTCAAGTTATCTTGAGATTTGTCGGTATGTTTCAGAAAAAAAGCAAAAGAAAGAACATTTTTAGGTAGCAACAAGTGCTGATTCTATACTTCCACTAGAAGTGCTTCCAGATTGCTTCCAATAATGTAGTTGTACATTACTTCTAAGTGGTTATAATAATGTTATTTGTGAAAAAATAATGTTTGGAAGTAATGGAGATATTATCTTCATTATCGGTAGTGTTGGTTTGTAAATATAATAGAAGTTTCGGATTGTTGAACTAAGAACGCCCTATTTTCCTAGTTTGACATAAAAAGTTTCCAGAACAATGTCAATTTCGTAGCCTGGGCTTCTTCTTTTAGGTTTCATTTCCTAGTTTGGCATATAAAGTTTCAAGAACGATGCCAGTTTTGTAGCCTCGGCTTCTTCTTTTAGGTACTAATGAACTGAAGTCTCCTTGGCTTTGTCTTTCGTAGAGCCTCCATATTCCCTATATGTCATACTGTTTTTAATTTTGTTAGAAATTGTGTTTGCAACAGTCTCACCAAGAAAAAAAAACTAGTCCTGTATGATCTGTAGACCTTGGAGGCCAACGTAATAGGCAGTTCCTTGAAATTTGCTTATTGGAAATTTCCACTGATATTCTGTCACATTTAGCCAATGTTTTGCCAGCAACGTGACCCACGGTGTCACTATGGTTCGTACTCTCGACTTTCGTTCCCTTGGTCACAAATTAAACCCCGCATAATATTTGACCGCTAGTCACTTCGATGTGTCTGGTGAACACTTCGAGTAGTCGAGTAATCGATAAGTCTTGCAAATCTTTTTTGAAACTGCGGCGTTCGGAAAACCCGTTAAACTGTAGAGTCCACTGGGTGAGTCTAAAAATATAATGATTATAAGTTCACTGAATGTGAGAAACTCTTTCATATCTCTCTTTCATATAAGATGCAAGGAAATTTGTTTCTTTTTTTTGGTTGTGGTAACAACAGCCACCCCAGCAGCCATCTTGCGGTGAATATTGGAACATGTTACATGCTGCTAAATATGAATGACGGAAGGATCTGTAAAAGAGCCTTTCAATTTTTATTATAACTCTTATAGATTTCAAAATAGTTGATGTGAAAGCAAGGTAATTTTCACGCGAATGTAAAAATGCGCTCAAAATATTAACTCGTAAATTTATTACAGATCTGTAAGTTGAGTCAAGCAAACATCAACATTGAAAGTGTATATAAAATTTCTTAAAAAATTAACAGCTACCAAGACATCAGGTCTTAAAATGAAATTTTGATTTAACTAAATCTTACATTTTCCTTAGTTGAAACCTTTCTAGCTCATAACAAATCGGTAATGTTCAGTATTTAATTAATGAGATATAATATTCCATAAACGTAAAAGCAATGTGTTGTACATGCCAAAATGTCAGCCAATAATTAGAAAGTTCTATATTTAGTTTTACGTTCTATAAATGTTTCCAAGTTTCACCATAGCGTAAGTCTCCGATATTCAATAATTTATGGTTAGTAACGCTACAAACACACATTTTGCAAAAAAACTAGAACATATGCTTTTAGTTTTAGTATAAGAGCACCTTTACGTTTAAAAATACAGGGTTGTCCATTTACTGGTTTCGAAATCACTGATCTAACAAGATTTGTCATTTACGATTATGGATCGTTTAACAACTGAAGTGCGAAGATTACAATCAGTATGGAGAAGCTCACAAATCAAGCTTAGAATATTCAACGCATGTGCAAAGTCAACCTTGTTGTACGGAAATCTGGCTAGTATCGAATACCATTACGCAAAAGCTACAGGTATTCATCAACAAGTGCCTCAGAATCATATTCAGGATATTCTTACCTAACAACATTAGTAGCACGGATTTCCAGAACCTAACCAGCGAGGAATTTATACTAACAAAACTATGACATGGAAAATTAACTCGGCCACACCATCATTAAAAAGCTGGATAACACCACAAGGATGACGCTAGAATGGAATCGCCAAGGCTCAACAAGCCGTGGTCGGCCAAATAACACCTGGAAACGCAAGTTAATGCAAGAACTAGGACAGTGAAATCTTACATGGGAAGATGCGAAAGCAACAGCAGCAAACTAAGTAAGATGGAGATGCTTTGTGGAAGCCATGTGCTCCCAAGAGGAGGGGTAATGAAAAAAAAAAAAACAACGATTGCCGGTTAAAACGCCTTTTTGTTCATCGACCCCTTTAGTATAACAAAAAAGAGAGCAACCCATGAAGGAGAATATATGATCATATAGCATTTGTGGAAACTATGGAAATACAGGGTTATCCGTTTTGTGGTTTCAAAACCGCCGGTTTGGCAAGGCTGTCAGCCGTTAAATAGCTGTCATCTGAAGTGTTATTTATTTAGTGAAAGGTTTGCCATTTACGAATATGGATCGTTTAACAGCCGAAGAGTGGCTAAAAATAGTTCAAAACTTACTACCAAAATGGTGATTAAAATGTGGACACTTTTCGTGCATTATCGAGTAGTTATGGTCGTAATAATCGCCCTGCTGTGCAAGGAACTAGCAAGGTTATATAGGCCTGTGCATTATCGCAATGTACGCACTGCCGAAAATATCACTTCTGTTAGTGACAGTGTGGTGGATTATTCGGATTATTTGTCGATTTCGAGGCGTTCTCAGCAATTGGGTCTATGTTATGGCTCATTGTGGCGTATTTTGAACTTGGATTTGCACCTCTATCCATATAGCTTCCAACTCACGCAACAAGTAAAGCCGGTTGAACATTCACTACGCCGCAGAGATGCTGATTGGGTGCTACAGCATAGGCTTTCAATGCTGATTTTTTCGAACAAAATTTTTTTCAGAGGCGAAGGTCATTTCTCAGTCAATGTTTACGTTCACAGGCAAAATTGTCACATATGGGGCTTGGAGAACCTAGAAGTGATTGTGGAAAAGCCACTGCATTCGGAAACATTGACTGGTTGGTGCACATTATGGTCTAGAGTGGATGTGTCATTGGGTAGTATTTTTTTCGAAAATGATACTGGAGTAGACGTTACCGCCAATTCAGAGCTCTATGGCCGTATGATAACCGACTTCTTTCGGCCTGCAATTGAAGATTATGAACTGGACGATATGTGGTTTCAACAAAACGGTGCCATGAGCCACAGAACACGACCTTTATTGCATGAAAAACTTCCAGAAAGCGTAATTTCACGCTTTGGCGACACCAATTGCGACATCAAGATCATGCGATTTGAGGCCGTTAGACTTTTTTTTATGGGGCTACGTGAAAGGCTACGTGTTTTCGCGGAAAATCTCCAAACGTTGATGCATTTGAAAACCAACATTCGTCAAGTTATCGCCGAGATCCCGCCCAAAATTTGCGAAAAAGTGGTCGAAAACTACCTCAAAAGAATCCACTGCTGCAATCAATCTAGAGGCGGTCATTTAAATGCCATTGCATGTCCTACATAATGGCAAAGTCCAAGCATTATAATGAAATAAAAGTTTCATCGAAACCATGGCTTTATGTGTGTTTTATTTAACCTTGCTTTTCAAACCGCAAAAATGGATAACCCTGTACAAGCTGCAAATATTTTAATCCAATTACATGTCGATTTGGAACTTTAATACTTGTGCAAAATGATTGATTTCCTACGTAAAATAAATTACTTTATATGTGGGCAACTTGATAAAATATAACCAACAGTGTACGAAACACCGTTCATCTCATTTGTCTTAATAAAATTCTTCTAAACTATCAAAAAGTAACATCGAATTTTTGCCACACCATGATCCGCGAAGGGTTTGCGTTACAAAAGAAATAAAAACATTTTTCATATTTTACGCTCTGTCACAGTGAACGCAAGAAAACATTTTGAAAAGGGTGTGACTGTCAACGTCTAAACGGAGCAACAGCACAGCCTGGCGAAATAAATATTTCAAATAGACCTCTTAGCATAATTTCTAAGATTTCCGAATTATGTATTTAAGTGCCGCACCACACCCAGAGGAGAACACCAATGAATATCATCATATCGTCGTCCGTCCTGCCTGAGTACTGAGGGAGGTGAGTTAAGTGGTTTAGCTTACTGTGAGGCATAACGTGAGAAACAAACATAAAATCCCTGGCAGAAAAAAGGAGCAGCACCCAGAAAAGTCGAAGCGGGGGCGGCTGTCCGTAAAAGTGGAAAAAGGCATTTACTAGCAGCGAGGCTGACAAGGATGAAACATTTTTTCATTTTTTATACTTTGCTCATTTCGCTTAGGGTTTTCCTGGCGTCTGCTTTAACGGTTTGTTTTGTTTTCCTATGGTTGGTTTCTTTTGAGTTTTGTATGGAATACTAGACTGGCTTCTTTCTCCTTCTGCGTCTTCTTAGGTATAATTAAGATTAAGGATAAAACTTAAAAAAAAAGGATTTCCGCTGCTTACAGAAATAAACACTTAAATGGTTTAAAGTATTTCGCAAATGCGAAGGAAACGACCCAAAATCACATTTCAAATAAAAATCTTATAATTTTATTTCAATGCTCCTGAAGCCTTTACAGTTAAGTCGATTTTACCCGGCAATCACATTAAATCGTATAAATTTTCCATCTTTTCTGTGTGTTTTTTTTTTTTGCCTGTAAGAATCTGAAAATATTTTTCTGTTCAAAATAAAAACCAACTGTAGTGACGATATCATCTTATAAACGATGTTGTTGTAGTCGAAAAATATCTGAAAGCTCGCTAAGTGCATAAATATGTTTTCCTGTGTTGTTTTCGCACATTTACGAATATGACTGACTATCAGCAATAACCCCCACCACACTGGCATGCCGACAAATGTTATCGACAACCCCGTGAAATGTACGAGGTTTGTTTTAACCGCCTGCGAGGAGAGGAAAGAAAATAGAGTGCAGTCTATATTTTAGAATATTTGCAAATATACAAAATATAATATATTATATTTATTATTATTATATTTCGGTTTTAAAGCTATGATTTCGATGAAACTCTTATTTCATTATAATGCTTGAACCTTGCCATTATGTACGAAACACAATGTCATTTAAATGATCGTCTCTGGATTGGCTGGTATCTCGGCTATAACTTGAAGGATGTTGATTTTCAAATGCTCCAACGTTTGGGGATTATCCGCCTAAACAAGGTCTGCGACGTAGCCCCACAAAAAAATTCTTAATTTGGTCTAATCCCACGATCGTGGTATCCAATTACGCTTTCTGAAAACTTAAACACACTAATTTTTGTTTCATTGCTCCACAAAGTTGTTCACCGTCTCCCCCGGACCAATTGGAATGACTTCTTGCAAACGCAAATCTAGCCTTTACATTTTTTTGTCTAAGCGAAGGAACTCTTCTTCTGGCTATTCGTCCTGGTAAATGTGCTTCTTGTAGTCTACGACGAACCATTCGCGATGAAATTACATTTCCAATTTCTGCTGAAATCGCTCTTGAAGACACAAACGGGTCCTTCTTCGCAAGCGTTACAAAACGGATATCTGTATTCGTTTCGATGGGCTTTTTAGGCTTTAAAGCATTTTGTACAAAAAAACAGCGACCGATTCATAGTTTCTGCTATAGAACGAAGACTTTGGCCACTTTCTCTTAGTCTTGAAAGAATTTTTCTCTCCTCCGGAGAACAATGACTTTTTCAACCCATGGCTGATTTTTTTTTAACAAACTATTTTGTTATGAATAAAGATAAACAACAGTAAAATAACTAGCCTTTCAAAAAAGGCTACAGCAGACTACGATAATATTAAAGAATTGTGCTATGTATTTATTATTTTGACCAGGTACTGAAATCACGCCCGAACAAAACTAATTCACAATGAAAACAACGGGGAAGTCGCAGTTTTGTTTGTACTTTTAAAGGCATTACCATATTAAAATTATGTAAATAAAAAGGAATTGCCATGTTTACTTTCCGTTAAACTAACTAAAATGAAACATAAAGCAAAAATAAGCAGGTGTACTTATTTTTGCGGCCATATGTGTATTTTTGTATTGCAAATTAAGGTTTTTAATCTATTTAGCTTTCAAATCAGCTGTAATTTCATTGAATTATTTTACTTTTATATAATAACAAGATTTAGTTGTTGCAAAATCTTGGAATAAAACTTAAAAATTGTGCATATGTAGGTATCCGTTTTTAGTTGTAATTTATTGCTGGAGTAAAAAAAAAATATGACGCTCCGTTTCTTAGTAATTGATATTTTTTTAAATTATATCGATATTTTAATTTAATATATATATATATATTTTTTTTTATTGAATATTCTTAATTTTATGGTAGATATTGCTTTCTCTGAACAATTATAAAGTCGAAAAATTTTACAACTTCGTTATTGGATGCTTTGTATTCGGGATATAGAATTTATGGATTTTTGGTTTTAGTAATTTGAGAAAATTTATAACATCCCCGTAAAAAAAGAGCATCCAGGGGAGTTAAAAAGCTTATCTGAAGCCATGTAATCTCTAGATCATTTTTATGACAATTTCCTTCTTTTAATTAGAATTCACATAACTAATTAATTTAAATTGTTAATGAACAAAAATTTTAAACAGAAGTTGCGTCTGAAATCAAAAAATAAAAACAGCAAAAAAATACTACAAATATTTCATGTCCTTACAAGGATTGTCGGTGATAACGCCTTTATTTTCATATGTTTTTTTGATGTAATTAGAAAAAGCTTTCCACGAAGCGTAAAATATGCCCGTAAAAAAATGTGACATGACGTGACGTAACGTGACGTGACGTGACTCGACATGACGTGACGTGAAAGCATTTGTGGAAGCTATGAAATTTTATTCTTTTGGAGGACTTCTACATATTTTGCTGTGATGCTAAAGATGGTTAGTAAATGGTTGAATTGAATTATTTTCGTGATTTGGCGCTTCGTTTTCAATTTAAGTATTAGGTGCGCAACTAAGTTCTGGCTGTTTGAAAATAGATGGATGCTAATCGATTCTGCCACAACTTAAACGTCATGAGCCAAGCTTAGGGATATGGTAAACATACCGCCTCGACACAATAGTGATTTTCTTTTGACGCCATATTCTTTTGGTTGTGTGAATATGTATGATTTTGTGCTACATAATCGTCATATGCGGGAAGTATTGATTTTCTTCTTTCAATCGAAGAAAACGGCTCATGAAGAGCTTCAAAACGTTTACGGAGATGCTGCTTTAAGTGAAACAACGTGTTGAGATTGGTTCCATCGCGCTCGCGTGAAGGAAGACGAAAAACCTTCGAAGACACTGATTTATCGGCATATCCTGATGGGGATCCGTGACAAAGATTGGTATAGCTTGCTTCAGTTACGCGCCAAGCCATTTCTAAGCATTTACATGCGTTGGGAATCATTCAAAAGCAAGGAACTTGGGTTTCTAATGAGTTGAAAATAAGAAACGTTGAGCGCTGTTTTTCGGAATGATTAGATTCGTGGATAGCCTCAAAAGATGAACAGTTTTACCGGGACGGAATTCGGAATTTTCCGAAAAATGGAAAAAAGTAGTAGTCAGCGATGGACAATACTTTCATCGAATCATTCATTTATAAACATGTCTTCATAATAAATGTGCGCATTTAAGAAATTTTTTCCTTTGGCAACTTCTTAAAGACTCTTAGACACCATTTAATAATTTGCAAAACTTTTTGGAAACCTGAAAAATTGACTATTTTCACTTATGAACGCTCCGATTTCAAGATGTGTGAGTGTTTTTTTTGTCATTTGACGATTTTTGAAATGTTTCTATGTACAATATGAGGGTACCACTTGCCCCAAATCCGCTTATAATCCCGAATATTTGCATAGTTGCAATCCGATGTTTCATTTTGACCATTAGCGTGTCAGTCAACGAACTAGCCAAATAGACGGCCGTTACTTAGTCGACTTAAAAGGTTATGAATCAAATTTGATGAAAACATACTCGGTGCTTTAGATGCTTTCCTCTTGGTTTTACTTTTTTAAGTCGTATCAAATCATTCATTCCTTCCTTCCTTCATTCCTTCGGTTGAAAGCATTAAAATTGGTACTATATTGAAGACAGTTTCTAAAATTTACTGCTTTGGGACTAAAAATACGCATTTTCGCGATTGGCGGTTCTGTTTGCGAGCCATACGCATGTTTGAATTTTAGAGTTATTACACTGAGCGAATTTTTGAAAATTTGTTGAACCCATATATGGTGATCGCCACCATTACCAGGCCGAAAAGCTGATTATTTTCATTATTTCCATGAATACAAGGATATAATTCGATCTTAACGTGGATTAAATTGGATAAAAATGAGTTAATGTCGGTCTAATTGGATCAGATTAGATCCAGGACACATCTCAAATTTAATTAAATCTAAATCAGATTGTATCCGGTACACATTAAACCTGAACTGAATCAGTTACAATTTCATCTGATCTTAATAGATCCAATAATTTTTTGGATATGATAAGACCTACTTAGATTTCGGGCTTAGATGTTTCAAATAAATGGCGCTCAGACTCTCACTGTCACTCTCACCCTCGTATATTGCGCATACACTCATACATGCGCCTACATGTGTGTATGCATATTACTTGGTTCGAATTTGTTTGTAATTTTTCTGCAGACTCAATATTTCGCATCACAGCTATCATCCTCCTTGTTCACTCCATTGAACCCTGTGGAGGCTCCTTTAAAATTCATAAAAGCTTTCGTGGTAGTAACCTCTCTTACCGATGGGATTGTCTGTTCCTCTGATTCCTCGAACGAATTTCATACATCATCTGCACATTTGCATTTGTATGCACGCATATACATATACATATATATGTATATGGGGATGTAAATTTATTGTAGTGAAGCATGCAAAATATTTCATACATTTGTCGATGAAGGTGTGAAATTTCATTAAATTCGACATATAGCAGATCATAAGTTTTATGCAGACACGAATCTTTAACAGAAGTGGTAGATAAAAACAGCAGAGTATTTGTAGTAAAACCGATAAAGTAGAGTGCAATGAAAACTAAATTGGTATTTTATTAAAAATGTTTGATTGGTTGGCTTTAGTGAATATCCGTTAAATATCGTCCTCTCTGTCACATTACTGAAACTGCCTTCCAAATGATAAATTTACAATAGAGTTGTCGATTACTCGGCTGCTCAGGCGTTTATTGTATAAATTGAGCTGACCGTACTCCGGTCGGTCGGTCTTGACGACTGACCCTAAATCATCATTGATGAACTTTCTGTGCCTTATGAATAAATTCTAACTATTATACAGAGGAGATCTAAATTTTGTTGTAAAATTCAATCGCATAAAGTTCGCTGAAGAAATGCTAGGACGATTCAAATCGAACCCCACATTCATAAAATGGATTAGATTTGCTGATGAGGTAGAGGCCCGAGAGTTCGATAGGCAAATCAGTTAGAAGTTGACTGTTTTTTTACAATCCCGAATTCGATTTAGAACTAGTGAACAATCTTCGCAATGGAGCCTATCAATTGACTCGAAATCGAAAAACTTCTGACGTAAGTTAGATGTTGACCGTTTTCTTTTATTATCTCGAGTTCGATTTGAAAATTAGTGAACAGTCTTCGCAATGTCGTCTATAAATTGAATCGAAATCGGAAAACTTCAGACGTGAGTTAAATGTTGACTGTTTCTTTGCTATTCCGAGTTCGATTTGTAAATTAGAAAATTTAGTTAGAAACAGTCTTCGCAATGGGGTCTATCAATTGAATCGAAACCGAAATATTTCTGACGTGAGTTAGATGTTGGCCTTTTTTTTATTATGCCGAGTTCTATATGCAAATCAGTGGGCAGTTTTCGCAATGGCATCTACCAATTCGAAACCTAAAGACTTCAAACGTGAGTTAGATGTTGATTACCGCAATGTTGTGCATTCAGAAATCTTGCCAGGAGAGCGGACAGTAAATAAAGAATATTATGTGGGTATTATGTGGCGTTTGAAAAGGTAAATTCGGCGAAAAAGACCAGGTTTGTGGAAAGAAAACTTTTGGAGTTTGCATAATGATAACACATATTCCCACAAAATTATCATGGCAAAGGAATTTCTTGCCAAAAACTGAATAAATAAATACTCTGTGAATAAAAAAAATGATTGGCATGACTTCTAAAACCTAAATTGCCATGTCAAGGCAACGGTTTTTATTTACAGGAGACCTAAAACAGAATTCGTGGCGAGAATTGAAGTTAGAAAAGTGATTTGGCAATTGGATAATTTGTGTTATATTGAGAAGGGGACTACTTTGAAGTCGATAATTATTCACACAAACCTTCTAACTTTGAGTTAAGCCAAAAAATTACTTCTAAATATTTTTATATAAAAAATGATTATTATAATGATTTTCTTTTTGATTTTTCTAATGATTTTTCTCTTTTGTTTTTTTCCGCAGGCACAACAACTATTTGCATAATCTGTACGAGAACAGGACCCATCAGAACAGAGGTATTTATATTAAATATTCAATTTATATTTCTATAATTGTTTACAACTTAATCCACTAAAAGTATTTTGGGGGAAAAGTTTTTTTTTTTTTTTTGAATACTCTACATATGCGATTATTTGTCTTCTCTTAACTCAAAATAGGGGCTTACGTATGTCGGTGTGTAAACAGTTATTTAAGACGACCTTAAAGCCTATCCTTTTCATTTAACAATTTCTTTTTAATTGTATAGCTCATTAAAATATTTTGCTAGATTGGCATTAGCTTATTAAACATTATGAGCGGCGATCCAAAACCGAAAATTTAACTTATTCAGCAAGAACTGTAAATGTAGCATTTGGGGACGGCCCACGTTGCATTTTGGTAGTCAATTTACAATACAATCTATACGTATATAACTTTGCATCCTTTCGAAGTTGTACAGGAGTTGTCAAATTAAATAAGCTGGTTTAAAGTTGGGTTTAAATTATTGGTTAAGGCGTGCATTTGAACCAGCAGTATTGTTAAATTTAGGTCAGGCAGAAAAGGGTCGTACAGACCGTCGTTTCAGGCTCATATACAGGGTGGCGTAATAGAACGTGCATATTGCATCATCTTTTTTGGCGGGGTAGAAAAGGCGCAGGCGGAGGGCGCCTACATCGTTGGGTTGGCGGGCTCATGGAGTTTTAGTCGCTATGAATCACTTCGATGGGAAGCGTCGCGCATTTTGCGTGCGCGCATTTTACGAGAACTCTCGTTCATATATTGCTACTAGGCGACTATATTGTGCTGAATGTGGACTACGGCGAATTAGTGAAGCTCCGAGTGCTAATTTAATTAAGATATGGGTAAAACGTTTTAAAGAGACCGGTTCAACATTTAAACCACAAGCCAATGGTCGCCCAAGAACATCTAGGGCCGAAGACAATGTTGAGAGAGTTATGGAGTCAGTACGAGGAAATCCACAAATATGAGATCGTCTGTCTTACAATTATCGCGACGAAGTTTGCAACGAATTTTAACATGGGATCATAAACTGCATCCATATAAGTTGCAATTAACACAAGAATTGAAAGAGTCTGACTTCATAGCAAGGCTCGCATTTGCTAATGAAATGCTTAATCGATTTTCCAATTTTGACAATATCCTTTTCTCTGACGAGGTTCATTTCCCTATGAATGGGTTCGTAAAGCGTCAAAATTGTCGTTACTGGAACAGTGAAAGTCCCAAAATCAAACACCAGAAACCATTGCATAGTCCTAAAGTGACAGTATGGGCAGCAATCTCTGGCAGAGGAATAATTGGTCCTTTTTTCTTCGAAAATGCGCGGGGCCAAAGCGTCACAGTTAATACGGAACGCTATGTTGAGATGTTGGACGGATTTTTGGCTTCAGAAATTGAAAGTTCAAGAATAGTGAATTCCAGAACTTGGTTCCAACAAGATGGAGCTACCTGTCACACATCAAATGACTCCATGGCGGTGGTGAAGCTGATGTTCCCTGGCAGACTGATTTCGAAAAGAGGTAATATCCCATGGCCCCCACGTAGTCCAGACTTGACGCCTCTTGACTTTTTTTGTGGGGATACCTCAAACACAAAGTCTACAGTAATAACCAAGAAACATCGTTCAACTCAAGGAGAATATCCGCGGTGAAATGGCAGCCATTACACCAGTATTACTGAAGAAAGTTTTCAATAATTTTCGTTTGCGGTTAGAGGAGTGCCGTCGTAGAGAGGGTCACCATTTAGATGATGTTATTTTTAAAAAATAAACTCCATTTATTACTCTACAATGTCTTAGATTTATTTTTTACCATATCTTTTGAATTTATTTTTTAATCTGTTTTCTAAATATGCACGTTCTATTGCGCCACCCTGTATTAAGACGTCATTGGTGGGGCCTTTCAAAGTACAATAATAGAATTTTTTTGCCATCAATCGACGCTGCTCATTTAGCCAATACTAGGAATTTTTGTACGGTCAAATATATCATTATTAGCTTAAATAAATATTACGTTTATTATGGTTTATTATTCTAAACAAGTTGGACTGTCCCAGTTACTTTTTAATGCTTCCGTAGATTATTGTATGTATATTTGAATCTGATACTATTTGGTATATACCGCTTAGTTGGTTCGACGGCAAACGCTCTAGAAAATTACCCATATTTTTCTATGTTTTGACATGTACCGTACAAGATTGGTTTTAATGCTTCCACAAGACCCCATTTTGATTATAAATGAAGTATTTTTTTATATCAAACCACATATCGCCACAAAGCAAACTCAAGAATGAAGAAAAATAATTTATAATAATTAAAACAAAAAATATCTAAGTTTCTTCATGCAGCCATATACATCATCTCACAACTATTCATCTATCTCTGCTATGTGACCCAAGTTTTGTTAGACATTAACTATGTATATTTTGGGTATATATAAAAGGTATAGCAAAAATAAATCCATTATTTTTCCAATAGGCGGCAGTAGTAACCTGTATCTCGCCTTGTATAAGTGCGTTCGGGTTATGCTAGATGGCTTTAGAAACATAAGGTCGTAGACAAGAATTCATATAGATAAATTATTTGGAGGAGAAAATTCTTCCGCCAGGGGAATACATGAATAATCGACCGTTTCTGGTCTCAAACCATACTAATTACTCTCAAAACGGTGAAAATTCCACTCAATTTGGATAAAATTTGCTCTCCAAGCACATTGTTGTCATTCATTTTTAAGAATATGGATAAAAACTTGGAATGAATGAGAACATAGAATGTGTTTCAGTGGCTCTCTGCCAGTCGGTGTGAAATGATAAGATAGCGGAAAGTGGGGTATCTTGCAGTTGTTATGTATTGACAATTGCGGTTTGATTGTAATATTGACGTAATTTTTTAACATATATTTGGAAATTGGAAATTCTTCTAATAAGGCCACATCGCTCAAAAACATTATGTTAATTCAAAAGGGTTGTTAGAAAAAATTTTGAATTTTACTTAAAATATCAGCACAAATTTTTATCTGAATAGCGATTTCAGAGTACTCTTTATGCAATTATCCGCATGATTTTTATCTAGAGAGAGGTAAATTATTAAGATATTAGTCAATCTGTGGATAAGATTTTGTACTCAAAAAATTACTCAGTTAGTTTTGTGATTACTTAACTCAATATTATTGTTTGATGAGGTGAATGATGAAGATGAACAGAGTCCACGGGGGTTTGACGTGAGTGTCTCCGTGAAGGACTTACCCACGATGTGCGACACACTGGGCATATTACAATGCCAATGCCAGCGCCCCCCTGTGATAGCGAAGTAAAACTTGGACTATCTAGGAAAAGGGGCTGACAATTTTGGTGCTACCGTAATTGTCAGTCCTTTCTTCCAGCCAGCTGATACCAAATCGATTATGCTAGTATGGAACATAATCCCCAATGGTGGAGGTGAGGCATATCTTACCACCTCTGCTATTCTATGGGCCGGTGGCACCCGGTTGCAATGCAACTCCACATTCGAGCACGAAGTTCCTATCAGCGATTTTGGTAGCAACTAGAACCCGCGTGATGCTCCCACTAGGGGTTCTATACCGAATGATCAGGCGAAAACTCCGTCCCGGGGCCTCCTAATCCCCAAGCTACCGGCCAAACTCACTGGTTGGAGCTGCGCAGCAAAAGCAAAAGCTTCCATCGAATTTTGATTTATGCACCATACTTCAGGGGATTGATCGCTCTGCGGCAATAAAGTACAGACTGGACATTTTTACATGCTTGCAGGTGCGGAGACCCCAGGTAGATGGAACGGTCGATACCACATGGCAAGGAAGCATTAGCCTCACCGGTGGGAGACGGGGAAAACTCCAAACCCTTTCCGTTTGGCGATGGTGAACGACAATCATGAAATATATAGGTACACATAGGAAAAACCATGTGTACCTCCAGAAATCAAAATGATACAGATGACAGGGCACGAACTCGAGACCTGCCCGTGGGTATCCCTGTCACCGCCGATACCAGACAAGGCCTCTGGTCAAACTCTGTAGCTAACCTACTCCCAGTTTCAACCCCTTGCGGTCCAGCGACTGGTGCCCCTGCACATGAGCAGCAGCTGCTGCCTATCAAGCTGAACGAAATCAGCCTCAGGTCAGACTGCCTTAAAAAGGTCAGCGGAGCCTAATCCTGCAACTATGGCGAGCAAACGCTCTGGGAGCAAACACCGAACAGTAGCTGCCGCCTATCAAGCTGAACGAGATTGAGGGATCAGCATGATCCGAACAGTCCCGCAGCCGCTTAACCCTCAGGTCAAACTGCCTTGAAAAGTCATCAGACTCTAATACTGCACGACGCTGAGCAAGCGCTCTGAAAACAGACACCGTTGTTCTGGTCAAAACGCCCTGGGTGGAGAGCATGTTGCCGACTATCCAGTCATCACCTGACCTAGTTATCGCTAGTCTCTGGAGATCCCTTACATTATTCGCACAAAGCATGCCGCCAGTCTTCGACTGGTGCACAGCAATTGCACAACTCGTGTTGGGAATAGTGTTTGTAGTCCTGAAACTGCAACAGTCAGTCAAGCGCAATTTAGATTTCGTCGATTCCGTTCCGGTAATTTTGATGTCAAAGATGCACTACGCTCTGGAAGGCCGCAAAAATATCGTCAAAATAATAGAAATTATCATCTCTGACCGTCTTGTAAGCAATTTTTCTATTGCGCAAAAGTTAAATTTTGGACAAAAATCGTTTGGAGGCAACCGTTTGAATAAATGAATGCCACACGAGTTAATGAAAAAAAAAAATTACTGGGCCGAATTTCCATTGGCGAATGGCTGCTGAAAGTCATCTCAATCTTAATCAATTTTTGACTGGTGAAGAAAAGTGAGCCACTTATTTCAATATCAGGTTAAAACAGTAGTGGTCGAATCGTGGTAAGCAGACACAGTGGATGCCCAAGCCGGAATTGACAATCAGAAACACTTCTACTGTGTGTTGCTTTTCCGCGATATTGTCAACAAATTGACCGTCTGAAGGAAGCAATAACTTAAAAGCGCCCAATTTTGGCTAATAGGAGAGAAATAGTGTTCTATAGGGCCAACGTCAACCCACACACACATCAATAGAGACTTGCCAGAAACTCCTAGATTTTGGTTAGTAGGTCGTAATGCAGCCACCTTATGGGCAGGACCTAGCACTAAGTGATTACCACCTATTCCTGTCTATGGCGAATGATTTTACTGGCAAAAATTTACCGCAAGAGAAGCTTTTGAACCCGCCGTCATAGTTTTTTTTTTGACAAATTTCCCAATAGAAATGAGCGTTTCTATGAGAAAGGTATGATATAATTACCTTCAAAATGACAACAAGCTATCGAACAAAACGGTGCCTGTTTGACGGAAATCAGATAATGCTAACTATGCTAAATAAAGCCTTCAATGTCATATGAAGCTAATAAATTTCTTTCCATTACACCTTACATATTTATCTTCCAAGTCCATTAAAATTTCCCAGCATTTGTTCAGACGAACGTTTATGCGTCTCATGTCAAATTGTATTAAATGCGATTAAACTGTATACTCGCGACTTTGCTGCTAGAATTTTTCGCCTTTCATAAAATACAGTAGCGTAGGATATTACCAGGCGTTGGTTCTATCTGTCTTGTTATATGACGCAAAATCCTGGGTTATGACGTAAGCGGATGAATCAGTACTGGCAATTTTCGAGAGGAAAATACTTCGGAAAATATACGGACCCATCATCGTTAACGGATAGTATCGTCGTCGCATGAACAATAAGCTGTATAAGCTGTATGCCGACATTGACGTGGCTAAGCGCATTAATATACAGCGATTGCGTTGGCTGGGTCACATTGTGCGAATGGACCCAAATGCTCCGGCACGGAAAGTTTTTGACATCGAACTCGATAGACGGCGCAGAAGAGGGCGACCAAAACTCCGTTGGATGAACCAGGCTTTTGAAATACTATCGAAGCTTGGTGTAACGAATTGGAGGAGAAACGCAGAAGATCGAAGTTCTAGAAATTATTTTCTACGGGTGGCGTTTAATAGATAAGTATGTCTATTCCAGTCGCCACTTAAGAAGAAGAACAATGTGTGCAGTTGCTATGCCCATTCCAGTCCTCACCTAAGTAGATACGTTACTATCATGCCCAATTAACATATCGGCCCTCTTGACTATGCGCCTATCTAACTTCATAACTGTCCACTTCAATTGCTTTTAATTGCGACAAATCGTATTTCCATTTATATACGAGTATGTAAATCGCATAATTAAATGTTAAACTTACCCAGCGTTTGACTTAAGACCATTTTGCCATCTTCTCCCAAGCAGGCGTTGCGAGCATCAAAAGGATTTGTGAATTGCACAAACGCATAACCTTTGTGCATTGAGATTCCTGCAAAAATTAGAATTACATGCAAATAATTTTTTAATTAAATTCCCTTGTGGGGACCAGCTCACGAAACCGCTCTTGCAAGAGAGCTTAAAATTATTACAACATTTCGTAATGTCTCTGTACTAACCTGCAAGGCGGCCATAAATCTGGAACATACGCTCAACATCCGTTTTCGAACACTGGAACGTATTTAAGTTGCCCACAAAAATACGCGAATTAACAGCTTGAGGATCCTGTGAGTTGGTTTGGTTAGATAACTTTGACATCTTCATGTTGACAGTGTTGGCGCCACAATTTTGGGGTTTTCTTCGTCGGTTTGGTGGCAATGTTGATATGGTTTTTTTTGCGAATGGAGCGTTGAGGAAATATTGTGGTTGTATTCAGCGAAAGCAGAATTGGGGATGAACTGGTGATGGCTGTGTCCTTGAGTTTCCACCAGTTGAACGGTATGATGATATCTTATGTGGAAAGGCGGGGCGAATATTTGCGTTTAATATGTTTCGCTCGTTTCACTTCCCTTTTTCCCGCATGTAGCGTTATTGTATTCCGGTTAAGGGATCTACTTTAAGCTAAGCCGGATTATATGCCAGTGAAAAGCTTTTGTTGTACACTTGAATGCCTCTATACAAATGCACACATTGCTCTGTCTTCGTGTTTGCGTTGATAGAAGTCAGCTATTTGGTGGGACAGGAGGGTGGTTCAATTTCGTTGTAAGAGCTCTGGTCTACTATGTAAATGTTAATATAACTATGTTGTTCCTGGCTATTTCTGGTTGCTGTGATAAAATTGAGATTTTTTTGTTTGTTTGTAATGGATTATTACTAGTATGATTGTTTGCCCTGATGAATACCCAGTAAAAATTATTAATAAATATTTAGTAAATGCCTGCAGTAGACATCGAAATGAAGAAGCTTTCGCTCCTGTTGTTGTTTCGAGTGGGGATACTGATTCATAATCTCTTGAAATCACGATGACATAAAAAGTTGAGGAACTTCAACAATTTTCAAAATCTGCTGTAGTCATTGATAACGATTGCGAAGATAACCCAGGATGTCCAACTGCAATGATAGAACAAAAATGAAATGTTTTGGTTATTTAAAGATGTCTGTGATGATTGTCATACATATTAAAGGAAATTATGGTAATTACATATTTCAGATTTGAATTTAATTTATAACAACAACAAATTTATTTATATACAACATGTAAATATATTTTTATATTTATTTTTATATATTTATGATGATGTCTGATGTTTGATGTACGATGTGTGATGATGTCTGATGTCTCATGTATGATGTCCGATGTTGTGTGAAGTATGATGATGGTGTATGATGATGCATGATGTATAATGTCTGATGTTTGATTTTGTATGTTGTATGATTTTGTATGACGTGTGTTGTACGATGTCTGATGTTTGATGTACGATGTCCGATGCTGTATGCTGGTGTGTGATGATGTTTGCTGTATGATGTTTGATTTATGATGGTGTATGATGTTTTATGTATGCTGTATGATGTATGATGTGGTGATGTCTGATGTATGATGTCTGATGTTTGATGTTGTATGATGTGTGATGGACGATGATGTATGATTATGAAATTTGATGTCTGATGACGTATGATTTTTGATGTATGATGTATGCATCATCATACATCAGACAACATCATACATCAAACATCAGACACCATACAACATACATCATACAATATCATACATCATACAACATCACACATCATACATCATCACACTTCATACATCAAACATCAGACATCATCATACATCAAACATCATCGTCATACATCATACAACATCGGACACCATACATCAAACATCGGACATCATACAACATCATACAACACCATACATCATCATACATCAGACATAATCATACATCATCACACATCATACAACACCATACATCATCATACATCAAACATCATCATACATCATACAACATCGGGCATTAGATGATATCCGATGTTGTGTGATGTATGATGATGATGTTTGATGCATGGTGAGTGATGATGTCTGATGATTGATGTATAATATCTCATGTATGATGTTGTATGATGTCCGATGTTGTGTGATGTATGATGATCTTCGATGTTTGATGTATGGTGATGCATGATGTATATATATGTATATGATGTCTGATATTTGATGCCTAACGTTTGATGTTGTATGATGTATGTTGTGTGATGATCTTTGATGTGTGATGTTTGATGTTGTACGATGTCCAATGTTGTATGATGTCTGATGATGATATTTGATGTATGATGTTTGATGATGTATGATGTTTGATTTATGATGCATTATGTATGATGTTTGATGTACGATGTACATCATGTATGATCGTCGTACATCATACACACATGATTATCAGACATCATCACACATCATACATCATTATCATACATCAGACAACGTCGGACGTCATACAACATTTGATATCTTATGTTTGGTGGCTGATGTTTGATGTATGATGTCCGATGCTGTATGATGTATGATAATGATGTGTGTATGATGTACGGCGATCATACATGATGTACATCATACATCAAACATCATACATAATGCATCATAAATCAAACATCATACATCATCATGACGTGTGATGATATATGATGACGTCTGATGTTTGATGTTTAGTGTATGATGATGTATGATGTCTGATGTAAGATGTCTGATGTTGTATGATGTATGCATGCATCATCATACACCAAACATCAAACATCATCATCTTACATCATACAGCATCGGACATCAACAACATCATAATGTATGAGTCTGGTGTTTGATGTATGATGTGTGGCGTCTGATGTTGTATGATGCATAATGATGATGTTTGATGTATGCTGTGGGATGATGTATGATGAAGTTTGATGTATAATCTGTGATGATATATGATGTCTGATGTTGTATGATGGCCGATGCTGCATGATGTATGATGGTGAGGTTTGATGTATGATGCTGCATGATGTATGATGTCTAATGCTTGATGTATCATGTTGTGTTATGTATAATGATGATATTGAATGTATGATGTTTGACATTTGATGTATGAGGTTTGATGTATGATATGTGATGATGTTTGATGTAATACAATGACGTTTGATGTCTGATGTTTGATATCTGATGTTCGATGAATGTGTGATTTATGATGATGTCTGATGCTTTATGGATGATGGTTGATGTATAATGTTTGATGTTGTATGATGTTGTTTGATGTATGAGGGTGGTGTCTGATGTGTGATGATGAACGATGTAAACTGTATGATGATGTTTGATGTATGATGTGTGATAGTGTATGATGTCTGATGTTTGATGTATGATTTGTATGGTGTCCGATGCTGTATAATATATGATGATGATGTTTGATGTATGATTGTATGTTGTTGATGTCCGATGTTGTATGATGATGATGTTTGATGTACGATGTTTGATGTATGATGATGTATGATATCTGATATTTGACGTTGTATGATGTCCGATGTTGTATCATGTATGATGGTGATGATGAATGATGTATGGTGTTGTATGGTGTCCGATATTTTATGATGACGATGATGTTTGAGGTATGATGATGAATGCTATTTGACGTATCATATGTGATGCTGTATAATGATGTCTAATGTTTGATGGATATCTCATGTATGATGTCCGATGTTGTGTGATGTATGATGATGTTTGATGTATGATGATGCATGATGTCTGATGTTTGATGCCTGACGTTTGATGTTGTATGATGTAATTTGTATGATATCTGGTGTTATGTATGATGTTGTGTGATGTTTGATGTATGATGTTTGATGTCCGATGCTGTATGATGATGATGTGTG
>JAHXMU010000712.1:332159-345647 GCA_019455685.1 Philornis downsi | reverse complement strand
TGACGTATGATTCCTGATGTATGATGGTGTTGCTTGATGTATGATGTGTGATGTCTGATGTTTTCAAATTTTCAAATCAAATCGGTCGATAATTTTATTGTTTGTTTTTAACTAAAACGATTTATTTTTTCATTATAATAAAATTATTCGTCTTGTGGAAATTCGTCACTGAAATAAGAGTAGCTTGTGAAATGGTTGTCAAATAAAAATCTTTTTTTTATTTACACACAAAACACTGAAATTTCAGGTATACACCGCCGATCAGGCAATGCTGTCAGCTATAAAATACCTGTCATCTGAAGTGTTATTTACTTAGTGAAATGTTCGCCATTTACGAATATGGATCGTTCAACAACCGAAGAAGGCGTAAAATATAGTTAAAACTTACTACAAAAGTGGTGATTCAAACGTTGGCACTTTTCGTGTAATGTGATCGTCATAATCGATCTTGTACTACCTACTGTTCAAGGAATTGGCAATTGGAAATTTGAAGAGACTCGAAGCGTTACAAATGCGGTCAGGCCTGTGCATCATCGCAATGTACACACTGCCGAAAATATCGCTTCTGTTAATGAAACTGTAGCGGATAATCCGAATTCCAATTCAGAGCACTAGGATCGTATGAAAGCCAAATTTTTTTTTTTTTTTTGGCTGCAATTGAACATTATGAACTAGACTATATGTGGTTTCAATAAGACTATGAGCCACACAACATCATCAATGTTGGCTTTATTGCATGAGAAGTTTTCAGAAAGCGTCAGTTCAGGGTTTGGCGACATCAGTTGTCCTTCAAGATCAAATCGCGGCCGTTAGATTTTTTTTGTCGAACTATTTTAAAGGCCGCGTTTATGCGAATACTCTCAAAACGTTGGATCATTTGAAAACCAACATTCGTCAGTTAATCGCCGAGATACCACTCGATATGTGCGCAAAAGTGGTCGAAAATTCAAAAGGATCCACTGCTGCAACCAATCCGGAGACGGTCATTTAAATGGCATTGTATTTCGACATAATGAAACAAACGTTGATAAAAGTTGTAATGAAACATCATCGTAATGAAATGTAATGTAATGAAATCTCATCGAAATCATAGCTTTATGTGTGTTTTATTTAACTTTACTTTTGAAATTAAATAACCTGCTATAAAAATCGTATGCATGGGGATTCAGTTGAGTCGCTAATTTTACTACCATACAAAAATGGGCTGTCCTTCGTATTGTATTTTTGAGTTATTTTTCATTTTGAACTAACGCTCATAAACAGGTAATGCAAAATATCCCAAAAACTCTTTGAATTTCACCCACAATAATGGGTCATAAGCCAAATGAAGTTTCACCCAACATGGTGCTGTGGCATACAGTCATGGGGCACCGCCTTAGCTTAAAATATAAAAAGAATACAAAGGCGCCAAAATAAAATCTTACAAATGATCACAGCCACAAGAACTTGAACAACCAACAAAGATTTAAACGTGCCATTGGTGAAAACTGAGATCATGAGGTATGTGACAGCATATTCGAGAAAACTGATAATATCATCCAAATCCATTAGCCCGCTACTTGTTAAATGACAGAGGATACATGCGATTAAGAGGGAGGGATACAATTTTTCTCAGCCCCAATACTCGTACTAGAACGATGAATGCAGATAACAGCAGTAACAGTAGAATATAACTTTTGGTCCAGCTATGGTTGGACTTAATTATTAGTTATTAGTTTAAGATACGCGAACTTATTGTTAGTTCAATTAATTCTGAGGGTAAATTAATTAAATAAATAATGAAAAAAAAAATAATTTTCAAAAGGAAAAGGAAATCTTTTTGGGGAATTTTTCGTATCGCTATTTGTCGGATGTCACTGATCGACAGGAAGTCCTCAGTGAAAATAACTACATATATTTTACTGAACCATGCCACGTTTGGTGGGTTTAGATAAAGTGACAACTAATTAGGTTACCATTTCAAAATACTTTTGAAGATGATACCAGTTTCGGTTAAAAATATATGTTTCTTGCATATGCGAATGTTATATAAATTTCAAAAGACGAATGAACTCGGCACTGTCATCTATCTGCTGATTTCTACCAAGAAGGCAGGAAAAGTGCATTGCACGCAAACAGATTCTACTACTTATTAGGTTGGCATACGGCAAAGCCTCTAATTGACGAACAAAAGGTCAATTGTACCGGATTGTAGTACTCCCTAATCTGTACAATGCAAAAACCTAGCTTATTCGATAAGTTAATCAAACTCTTCCGGGAGTTTTCGAGCGGTAAATTCTCAGCGGGACACAATATTATATATGGCAAATGAATTCGGCACCGTCGTCAACAGATAAGTGATTTCTACCAAGAAGCAAGGAAAAGTGCATTGCTTGCAAGCACATCCTACTACTTATAAGGTTAGCACGTGGCAAAGCCTTCTCTCGACGAACAAAAAATCAATTTTGCCGGTTTGTAGTCCTCCCTACAAACCCAGCTTACTCGACAAACGGATTATCCTGTTCTGGGAGTTTTCGAGCGGCAAATATTCAGAAAAATACAATATTATAGAGGGTGATTTTTAATCGTAGTTTTTTTTTTTTAAATCAAATAAATCCCTCAAATTTGCATCATATATTGAATTTTTTTTATTGGAATCGATAAATTGATCTTTGCCATTTAATTTTTAAAGATAATTTCATGTAAATGTTGTCCGTGACTCCGTTTCGAAATTTCCGTTCGGAAGGTCCAAATTTTCGTCACTTTTTCGAGCACTTCGGCCTGTATTCCACGAATAACCTGTAAGGCTTCAATAGTATTCGGCTTGTCCACATAGACTAATGACTTGGCATAACCCGACAAGAAGTAATCAAGTGGCGTTAAATCGCAAGATCTTGGGGACCAACTAACGGGGCCAAATCGAGAGATAAGCTGCTTACCAAATTCATCCCTCAACATATCTTTCGTTTCACGAGCAGTGTGGCATGTTGCACCGTCCTCATGATACCACATGTCAACCAAGTTCAACTTAGCCAATTGGGGCAAAAAAAAAATCGCGCATCATGGCTCGATGTCGTTCGCCGTTGATGGTAACGTTTCTTCCATGGTCATCTTTGAAAAGAAATGGACCGATGATGCCACCAGCCCATAAACCACACCAGACTGTCGTTTTTTCGGGACGCATCAGTAATTCATGTATGGCATGTGGCTCTTCATCACTCCAGACGCGACAGTTTTGCTTGTGTACGTATCCGTTCATCAAGAAATGAGCCTCATCGCTGAACACAATTTTTCGATAAAACAGCGGATTTTAATTGAGCTTTTGCAAGGCCCATTCACCAGAAATTAGACGTTGTGGTAGGTCATTTGGCTTCAATTCTTGCTTGAGTTGAATTTTATAGGCTTTCAAACCCAAATTGGCGTGTACAAGTTTCCATGCGGTTGAGTAACACATGCCCAGTCGCTGAGAATGGCGACGAATGGACATTTCACGATCGTCATTAACACTGGTCGCTACGGCTGCAAGAGTTTCTTCGTTACGCACTCTACGCATGCGAGTCGATGGTTTTATGTCCAATAATGTAAATTTTGTGCGAAATTTGGGGATATCACCACGAATTGTTGATTCAGCAGGTCGATTATGACAACCATAAAATGGCCGTATCAAACGATGCACATTTGTCACTGAGCACGAATTTTGATAATAAATTTCAACGATTTGCAATTGCTCGTTTGTTAGTCTTTCCATGATGAAATGGCAGAGTATACTGTACACTTTTCACTTTGACAGATGACCTTGGGACGTCATTACCAACCAGTGCTGCCAACCTGAAAATTTTAAATCTTAAAAAATCATCCATTCATCTATCACTGTTTAATGATAGCGTCGTCGTCGCACGAATAATGAACCATATCTGTGGACCTGATCAAGCTAATCAAAATTCAACGATTTTTTTGGATGGACAAAAATATTGGTCCTTTAAAAGTTCAAGACAATGAACTCGTTAGGTGACAGGGAAGAGGTTGCACATGGTTCTACTGAAAGGATCAAGCTTCTGAAATATTGTTCAAACTTGTTACAGCAAATTGAAAAAGGAGAGCAGAAGGCTGAAGCGCCCAGAATTCTCTTATTTTCTTTTCTTTTCTAGTCGGCATCCAATTAAGTTAATAAGTGAATAATAAATGCAAAAAATAAATTCACATTGATTTTTGTCATTTAAAAACATTTAGTGCTTTCTCCTGACCTATAAATGTACGTGGATTTTTTGTCCCCTACAAAAATACATTAATTACAAACGTAACATTAATACAAAGGGACATTGTTTATATGCATCAATTCGTGAAAGCTTTCATCATTATTGTCATTGCAACGGATACCAAGAACATTTGTCCTTGTTATTTCATGAAATTTAAACCAGTATGGTCGCTTTTTCCCAACACCCTATGACTTTAACTAGACTTATCAACAAAGTAAGGCTTCAAATGTCCTGTTTGTGGGCCGTAAAAGGGAGTTGTTGTAGCGAAGATTTATAATTTATTTAAGGAGTAGCATTTAATTTTTGCACATAATGTTTGATCTATCTTGAGTTTCATATTAAGAAAATCCACCAATATCCATGAAAACCCTAAGACCTTTCTCTCCCCTCACTGTCATACTTGCATTTTTTTCTATCATGATACCCACTGAAGCAAGTAGGGTATTTAAGGTTTGTCTTCACTGAACAGACATTACTTTGACATAGTCAACCACAATACATTGTGTTTCATTGTTCCATGTTTTGTTGCAAATGGATGTACCGTACATTACTTTGTTGCATTCAAAAGATATGCATGTAAGGTTGTGCTGAGTACTGTAACAATAATAGTCTTTCAGAATATCGAAATCATAAATAACCGTTTCATTTATAACACTGATGAAAGGCGCAATTTCAGAGATTGATTTTTTATACTGTTGTTACTGCTATATCATCAATATCAATATCAGATTTCGAAGTATTTTATCGAAATGATGGAAAGTTTTCGCCTTTATTTCACTTAATCTGGGTTGAATGCATAAGAAGAAGTATGATTTAAGTAATAATGATGACAATTCTATAGGACAGTTTCGAAATATTTTTGATTGTGTGGATAGCATAAAGGTAGGTTTCTGCATAAAATGGGAGGCCTTATTTAACGTTGTTATTTCATTTCATTTATTTACTATCTTCACAGCAGGTAAAAAAAATTATATGCAAAACTTTAAGATTTTACGTAATTTATTGCAGCAAATAACAACTAAAGTATATAGGTAAGCTACACATATGGTCGAAAAAATAAGTACACCTATTTTATTTTTGCTTTACATTTAATTTTAGTTACTTTAATGGAAAGTAAACATGACAATTCTTTTTTGTTTAAATTACCTTAATATGGTAATGCCTTTGAAAGTAAAAACAAAATTGATGCTTCCCCTTTGTTTTCATTGTGAATTACTTTTATTCAGAAGTGATTTCAGTACTTGGTCAAAATAATAAATACATAGCATAATTCTTTAATATTATCGTAGTCTGCTGTAGCCTTTTTTGAAAGGCTGGTTATTTTACTGTTGTTTATCTTTATTCATAACAAAATATTTTGTTAAAAAAAATCAGCAATGGGTCGAAAAAGTCATTGTTCTCCGGAGGAGATAAAAACTGTTTCAAAAATAAGAGAAAGTGACCAAAGTCTTCGTTCTATAGCAGAAACTATGAATCGGTCCCTATTTTTTGTACAAAATGCTTTAAAGCCTAAAAAACCCATCGAAAATCGCAGAAGACCCAAAAAAACTTCAAAAACAACAGAGATCTGTATTGTAACACTTGCAAGAACAACCCGTTTTTGTCTTCAAGAGCGATTTCAGCAGAAATGGGAACTGTAATTTTATCGCGAACGCTTTGTCGCAGGCAGACTACAAGAAGCACATTTACCAGGACAGATAGCCAGAAGAAGAGTGCCTTTGCTTAGACAAAACAAATTTAAAGGCTAAATTGGCGTTTGCAAGAAGTCATTTCAATTGGTCCGGAGGAGACGGTGAAAAATTTTGTGGAGCGATGAAACAAAAATTTATGTATTTGGAAACGACTATACCCGAAATGTGCAACGCTCTAAAGGTAAGCAATTCCATATTCACTTTACAAGGAAGATGGTCAAGCATGGGGGCGGCAATATTATGTTGTGGGGTTGTTTCTCGTGGTATGATGTCGGACCGATACATCGAATTACCGACACTCTGGGCAAATTTCACTACAAAGATATCTTGGAAAACACGATGTTGAACTATGCTGTAGAAATTATGCCTCTTAGAGGATAACCAGCAGGATAACGATCCGTAGCATACTTCTAAGTTGTTTAAGGATTGATTCCAAGATAATAATGATGCCCTTCTTGACTGGCCAAGTCAATCTCTGGACTTAACTCAAATCGAAAATCTTTAGTGAGAGAGTTGAAACAAAGCATTGGAAAGAAGGTTCTTAAAAATAAGGATCAGTTATGGAATTTTGTTCAAAAAACTCGGTATGAAATACCAGTAGAAATGTGAAGGAAGCTTATTGCCAGCATGCCAAAAAGAGTCACCAAATAATAACGAAACTCGGCCAATTTAGCAGAAAAAAACTTTATTTTTTTACTTTTTTGCTTATTTTAACTAAATGTGCTTATTATTTTGTCCAATGTTTTTTGATTAATTTCTTACTTTTTGTAAAATACCGAATTTAATTTTTGTTTTTCGTTATTGTTTTGGAATTTATTTTATTTTTAATATTATAACAAAAGAATTTAGTATTTGTTTTTTCTTTTAATTTAAATAAATTTTCGTCTACGAGCTTTTAAAAAAACTAAATGGGGTATAGATTCATCAGTACTTAAATTAAGTCTATGAAATTTTATCAAAAACGGTCCACTTAGAGTGTCTTTACGGTAGGAGAGGCAACATAAACTTTGTTTCTTAATTTAATACCCATCTAAAGAACCTGATGTTGCCTATATTTGATAATAAAATTGAATTGTTTTTATATAACTTTCGTGTCATAAATATTTGTTCATAGTTTCCTTTAATGCCTCACAAATATCCCCCATCATGTGGCAGTAACTTTAAATTAAATTCATCTCTAATTTTCTATCTTATTTTTAAGTTTTCCCTTCGTAATGATTTTTACACAATTTCTATGATTTAAGACCTTGGCCTACTTTCAGTGTTCATAAACCTTAAAAATTCAATGTGTTCAAGTTCTAAAATCTTTAGCATTTCAGTCGCTTTAACGTCTATGCTTGCACATTTACCTTATTCGCATTTGAATATCACAGGCTGTGGTGACACTTAACACAATTTAATAGGCCTTTTATTTGCAAAAAAGCCAACTAAAGCATTTAATGAATGGCGCGGCAATAACTCGATGTACGCGCATGTGTATCATTAATAATTACCATGTTTTATGAACCCATATTCGAAGAAACATAAAACGCATTAGGTAAAAAGATTAGCAGCCCATACATAGAATTTTAATTGAATTAATGCGAGACGTATAGAAATACAGTAAAGATAAAAAATAAATGCACATTAATGCTTAAAAAAAACTCTTATACGAGGTGTGCTCAGAAAATTTCGCGGGATACGTGTAAAAAATTGAATTAAGTGCTCAAAACACTTCAAATGTTAACAGTGGCATGCGGTGAGAGTTCTTTGAGTCAAAACAAATGTTTACAATTGATACAAGCTTCTCACAGAGGGTCAAAAAGGTGTAAATGCCGACGCTCGCTCTGGACGCCCCAGCACATCAACAGCCGATGAAAATGTTGGGAAAATGAACAAAATTGTTATGGAGAATCGTCGAATTACCATTAGAGAAGTTGCTGAGGATGCAACCTTTTCGGAAATTTTGGGTATGAAACGTGTGGCAGCGAAGTTCGTTCCAAAATTGCTGAATTTTGACCAAAAACAACGTCGCATGACCAGATGATCGATGATCCAGATTTGCTTAAAAGGGTCATAACTGATAACGTATCATGGGTATATGGTTATAACATCGAAACCAAAGCCCAATCGTCCCAATGGAAGAGATCAGTTCGATCAAATGTCAAGGTTTTGCTCACTGTTTTTTTTTTCGATTACCATGGCGAAGTGCATCAGGAGTTTTTACCACAAAGTCGAACGGTAAATAAGAAGTATAACCTTGAAGTTATGCGCCGTTTGCGTAAAGTAATACGAAAAAAACGCCCGGAATTGTGAAAAAATGCATGGCTTTTGCATCATAATAATGCGAAAGCCATGGCCAAAGACAACACCGTTATCATGCCTCAGCTACCGTATTCACCAGATTTGGCCCCCTGCGACTTTTTCCTGAAGAGACCCTTTCACTTTTTCCTGTTCCCAAGATTGAAGAGACCCACGAAAGGACGGTGTTTTGCGACGATTGAGGAGATAAAAACCGAATCGCTGAGAGAGCTCAAGGACATACCAGAAAGTGCATATCAGAACTGCTTCGAGGATTGGAAAAACCCCCCTCCCAAACTTTTTTTTATCGGGGGGGGGGGGAATACTTTGAAGGAGATAAACACCAAACACTCTACTGAAACATATTCACGACCCTGTTGACAGCAAGCGCGGCACCCATCTTGCGCACAGCTTTCTCATCTTCAAATTTTCGGTCAATATACGTTGTATAGTACTTTTTGAAATGCCTATCATTTCAGCTAACTCACGCACCTTCAGTTGACGATCATCCAATACCATGTTGTGGATTTTCTTAACCGTGTCTGGCGTGGACAAATCAATTGGCCGACCACTACGGTGTTCGCCTTTGCAGCTCGTATGGCCTCATTTAAACTCTGCTACCCAACATTTTACAGTCGTAAACGAAGGAGCAGACCCCCTGAGTAGTTGAACTGAAATATTTCAAATGGAAATATTGAATTACATAACGGTGATAATTCTTTTCCCATGTTTACAAATTCACTGAGTTCGTTTACTTTTGATGTCTCAAATAAAAATACTAAACAACGTGGCGCCTTAAAACTTAAAACATATGTTTTATAAGGTTGCCACTTTTCACCAAAATATTTTTTTTTAAAAACCAAAAAATCTATTAGTTACGTCGGCTAGTTTTGAGAACGCCCTCTTAGATATAGCCGAACAAAACGTGTACTCACTTTACAGCTGGTTACTTCCATGTAGTGTTCCAGACTAATTGTTTGATTTTTCTTCTTATTATACAGGGCGGCGCAATAGAACGTGCATATTTAAAAAATAGATTACAAAATAAATACAAAAGGTATGGTTAAAATAAATCTAAGGCATCATAGAGTAATAAATGGAGTTTATTTTTTAAAAATAACATCATCTAAATGGTGACCCTCTCTACGACGGCACTCCTCTAACCGCAAACGAAAATTATTGAAAATTTCTTCAGTAATATTGGTGTAATGGCTGCCATTTCACCACGGATATTCTCCTTGAGCTGAACGATGTTTCTTGGATTATTACTGTAAACTTTGTGTTTGAGGTATCCCCACAAAAAAAAGTCAAGAGGCGTCAAGTCTGGACTACGTGGGGGCCATGGGATGTCATCTCTTTTCGAAATCAGTTTGCCAGGGAACATCTGCTTCACCGCCGCCATGGAGTCATTTGATGTGTGACAGGTAGCACCATCTTGTTGGAACCAAGTATTCACTATTCTTGAAGTTTCAATTTCTGGAGCCAAAAATGCGTCCAACATCTCAACATAGCGTTTCGAAGAAAAAAGAACCAATTATTCCTCTGCCAGAGATTGCTGCCCATACTGTCACTTTAGGACTATGCAATGGTTTCTGGTGTTTGATTTTGGAATTTTCACTGTTAATGACAACTTTGACGGTTTACGAACCCATTCATAAGGAAATGAGCCTCGTCAGAGAAAAGGATATTGTCAAAATTGGAAAATCGATTAAGCATTTCATTAGCAAATGCGAGCCTTTCAATTCTTGTGTAAATTGCAGCTTATATGGATGCAGTTTAAGATCCAATGTTAAAATTCGTTGCAAACTTCGTCGCGATAATTGTAAGACAGACGATCTCTTGCGAGTCGACATTTGTGGATTTCCTCGTACTGACTCCATAACTCTCTCAACATTGTCTTCGGTCCTAGATGTTCTTGGGCGACCATTTGCTTGTGGTTTAAATGTTGAACCGGTCTCTTCAAAACGCTTTACCCATATTTTCATTAAATTAGCACTCGGAGCTTCACTAATTCGCCGTAGTCCATATTCAGCACAATATAGTCGCCTAGTAGCAATATATGAACGAGAGTTCTCGTAAAATGCGCGACGCTTCCCGTCGAAGTGATTCATAGCGACTAAAACTCCATGAGCCCGCCAACCCAACGATGTAGGCGCCCAACCGCCCGCGCCTTTTCTACCCCGCAAAAAAAGATGATGCAATATGCACGTTCTATTGCGCCACCCTGTACTACACATTGTTCAAGTATAAGCGGCCGTGTAATAAAAAGAACAATTAAATACTTGCTTTTGCTGTTGCAATCACCGAAGAAATTTTGTAGCGCACTTGCTTGTACAGTTTGAAGTGCGCCCTGACTGTAAGCGGCATCATACTGTTCATATTGCCAAAATTGTATAACACTAAATTCAACATGTTGCAATATGATGTCTATGATATTGTAACAAATGTTAAAAAAGCGCCATGTTGTTGGGGGAACGGAGGATGTAACATTCACTTTTAATTTTTATTACACTCCTTCGTAATGAAAATCCGCGCTAATGACATTTAGAAGGCTAATCGCGCATCCTTTGCAAGTGGAATAAACGGATTGTACTCCGTGAAAAGCCAGCCTTGACAGTTTACCATTGGAATACGGTAATGGGGCAATTATGAGACGATATGCTAAAAAAATCATATATCTCATGTGCTATCATACACGTTTTACACAGTGTAGCAAAATATATAGAGCGATTGCATGATATAGTTTATAAGGTATAGTAAAACCTAATGCATTATTTTTCCAATAGATAGGTGCATATTTGATCTGAATCGGATCATTCTAACTATGCTAAATAAGTGCTAACATGTTATGCAAAAAAAGGGTTTCTTTCTACTAAACCTTGTATAGGGTTATACATTTTTTGGTTCCAAAAGTAAATTTAAGTAAAACATATGTAAAGCTATGATTACGATGGAACTTTTATTTCGTTATAATGCTTGGGCCTTGCCATTATATACGAAATAGAATGTTATTTAAATAACCGCCTCTGGATTGGTTGCAGCGGTAGAAGCTAGATTTTAACCTCTTTTTAGCATATTTCGGGTGGTATCCCGGTGATACCTTGACGAATGTTGGTTTTCAAATGCTCCAACGTTTGGGGATTACCGGTGTAAACATGGTTTTTGATATAGCCCCCCTAAAAACTTGAAAAGCGTCAATTCGCATGATTTTGGTGGACAATTGACGTCGCCAAAACGTGAAATAACGCTTTCTAGAAACTTCGTATGCAATAAAGCCAAAATCGGTCATGTTGTGTGGCTCGTGGCACCGTCTTCCTAAAACCACGTGTCGTCCAGTTCATAATCTTTAATTGCAGGCCAAAGTAAGTCGGTTATCATACGACCATAGCGCTCTGAATTGAAACTTGGATTATCATACACACTTTCAATAACAGAATCGATATTTTCGGTAGTTCATATATTTCGATGATGCACAGGCCTGACCACATCTGTACGCTTCCGGTATCTTCAAATTTCTTTACAATGTTGCCAATTCCTTACACAGTGGGTCGATTATGACAACCATAACCACACCCCGTAATGCACGAAAAGTGCCAACGTTTCAATCATCACTTTTGTAGTAAGTTTTAACTAGTTTTAGACGTCCTTCGACCTTTCACTAAATAAATAACATTTCAGATGACAGCTATTTGACTGCTGACAGCCTTGCCAAACCGGCGGTTTGGAAGTCACTAATTGGATAACCTTGTATTAATATTTACAATGATTGTTTAATGATTGTAGGTAGCGATGGTTATTTTCTGTTACGTTGACGACAGCTTCTCTCCGTTCATATCAATTACCTGTTACAAATACAGGGTGTCCGTCGGGAAGGTATACTACTTTGTTTTGCCGCCATTTTGGTAAACATTAGTCATGACAGTTCATGTTTGGCAGTCGTGAAGTAGAGACGTGGCAAATTTATTATGGAAAAATATTCGATAAACCAACGTGTTTTAATCGCTAAAACATTTTATCAAAATCAATCATCGATTACTGTGACGATAAGAAAGTTACGTGAAATTTCAAATAACAACTTTGGCCACAATTTTGCACAAGGATTTGCATTTGTTTCCATTTAAAATTCAGTTGACACAAAAGCCTCTTCCACAAGACCATTTACGCCGCCTTACATATGCCAATAGGATGTTACAGCTCGCCCATGACAACCCCGATTTTCATGAAAAAATCATAATGAGTGACGACGCACATTTTCATTTGAATGGATATGTGAATGAACAGAATAGCCGGTTCTGGGCAATGGAAAAATTAAAATTATTCATCAGTCACCTTTGCATCCAGTCTGGTGTGCACGGACACCCTGTATATGAATTGCCGTCTTTCGATTCTTTCCTATCTGCCCTTTTTAGTCCATAACTTCAGCAAATTTTGTTTTTGAAAATTTCTTTTCATCACAATAAGAAAACCTCACGTAGTTTTAAAATTTGGATTCACAATATGTTGACATGTTTAGACGAACGAAATTCTTTTTAGTTTTTCCTTTTTATATCTTCTCCTCCACTTAATCGACGACTGGTGTCTACAATAGATGTATTTTAATATTTCACAAACTGTTTGAATAACTTTTGCCAAGTTATTGATGCTCTCATAGTCTACGATAAATTATACCAACTTCTGCCACATACATTCATGTGAATTTGAGCATAAAGTTCGTGTGATCCACTGGAACAACTGTTGAATTTATCTTGTCTGCATTCCGGTGGTCTTTATTCGACCGTTCAAAGAAAAGGCAATTTTGGGAAAACCTTCAGCCACATAAGCTACTTTCCAAAGAATTATCGCATTTGCACGTGTTGTCATCTTGACTGCAATATACTCAAAATGGATGTGCCGATACAACATACCCAATGGTGCATGGCATGGCTTTTACATATGGATTGGATGAATGGTTTTTTGACGAGAGGATATGTCACGTGGCCACATGGCGACCGTAATAATTGTAATGGTTGTTGATGAATACGATGATGGAATTGGCAACAATGATGCTATCAATGGATGGACAGTGGATTGTTGCTATTGATTTTTGGACTTTTTGTTATAATTTGCAGGAGGAAATTGCTTGGACTAATAGGGACGAAATCGCACTAACAATATTTATTAGTAAAATCACTTGAAGGTATTACTGGTACATTCATTGAGGTGCTGGCGATTTTTTGTTAAAATCTATGTTAATTTTTATAGTTATAGTTATAGTTATAGTTATAGTTATAGTTATAGTTATA